>APFE030904329.1:69926-126684 GCA_000404065.3 Pinus taeda
AGTAGGGAAATGCCTTTCCAAACTCCACCTTGCTTACCGCTGGTACAAGTTTTGCTTGCAATGAGGAGATATCAATTTCATAGGCCTCAGATTATCAAAATCGCATGGGAGAGTTATAATCAAGAATAGCAAGAGGATTTCCATTCACATATTATTCATGAGTAATGCATACAATAATGAGACCAAGATTCTATGCTATTGATTTTCAACAAATTAGGGCACAATAGAAAAACCCTAGATCATCAATTTATTTCAGACATTAGAAATGAAATCAGAAATTTTCACTAAATAAGGCTCACTTACAAGACAATATGCATGAACAATCCTTTATTGATCCAAGACAACTTCTCCAAAGTCAAGAAAGTAGCTCCAATGAACAATAATACTCCATAGATCACATCTTCACCAAGAAACAAGAAGGCCAAAATCTCTCTAAGGAGGGCTAAAATAGTCCAAGAGATGATGATGAATAGTAGTGATCCTCTCCTCTATTTATATGAGGATAAGTTATCATTTAGCCTAAGAGCCCCTACTAACAAGTAAAATTACAATGAAACCCTTGGGTTACAAGCCAACCCAGTCGCTCTCAACATAAATGCTAATAAAAAACCACATGTGTGAGTCGTGAGGCCTCTAGGGTTGATAGCATGCATGAAGAGTGCTCCAAATGCCAAGCATTGATGCCACAAGGTGCCAAGTGTGGTGTAGTAGCATCTAAAAATCACCATCTGAGGGTTAGCCCTGAAATTTCCATCAATGGTTCCCTGTGGTCCCCAACATCGAATTGGGGCTCCACAAAGGGGTATCCTGAGCCTCCAATTATGAAAAAGTGTCCATCTTTGCTCCAACGTTGAGGGCTATTTAGGTGCTACCAACACTCCCAAGCCTCTGAAGGTGAGACCATCCTCATCTAGGCCTGAAATCAACTGTCATCCCTCATATGGTGCTAAAGTCGGCATAGGGGCATGCTGGATCTAGGTGCATCATCTAGAAGAATCATCAAATGTAGTGCAAAATGGAAAAAAGTCCTGCGTGCATGAGGTTCCCAACGTCATATGTGATGTGCTACTACTACTCACAAACTCAATCCTCTAAATGTTTTAAATTGGTAGCTGAGGGAGCAATTCCCTCCTTGGAGAAGCCCTACAAACCCTAAGGAGACCCAATGGCCCTTGGAAAAAGTTTAATTTGCACATGGGAAAATATTATTTTTAATGTTGTTCCATGTCAACACAAATTGTACAAGTCAGCCTAATGGAGAAAGTCGACCTCCTCAACCACATATAAATACACCTCACTTCGCATCACTTGGAGGCATCACATCACACATTCACTTCTTCTTCATTAGTTCGATTTGGTCTGAAATTGCAAGGTTTGAGTTCACACGTGTGAAGGAGAGAGTGGCAATCAGATTTAACTGAGTTTGACTTATGTTTTGGGATTGCTTGACCTGTGTTGACTTGAGGAGATTTGACTTCGTTTGACTGGTTTTTTATTTGTGTTGGGAGGCTAAGTTGACTTGGACTTTGACTGAAATTATGTGCATTTGACCAACATTGACCACAGATATATGGCTAAGGTTGACTTTGACTTTGACCGATTTCTAAGGCAAATTTGTGGATTTTTTTATTGGGTTTGACCTAACAAGGAAGACCGCGTTTGTTGTTGCTTTGTCCAAACTGATTAGAGGTGATTTGACCATTGACCAAGGACTCATTAGGGCTACATTGACTTTTGTTGATTTTGACTAAAAATTGCAAAATTGGCATTTGACCGAACTTGACTTTTGTGCTCATATTTGATTGGATATTGGTTGGTTGACTTGGTTGGTCAAGGCATTGACCTTTGACTATTTTTTTTATGTACTTGGATTATGTATCTCTCTACTGAACATTTGATGACAATCTAATAGAAGAAGAATCTGGTTAGGGTTTTCCCCCCTTGTGTGGTTTTTCTCTGGTCTTTGACAAAACTCTTTGTGTCTCTATTGATCTTGATTGTCCTCTACTGTGCATATTGGTTATTTTTCTATCTATAATTGCTTATTGTCATTGGGTGATTGAAATCTAATTGGAAAGGTATTTGCTAATGTGAGAAGAAGTTGTTTAAGTGATTGTTACAGCATAGAACATTGGAAAATTAACACTCGATGCTTCACTTTTGGGTGCCAATATACTTCTCTAATGGCCCGGGTACCTATGGGTAAGGTGACCAAGACGAGGGCTACTGAACCACCTAATAATCACAACATAAAGTCTAGTGAAAGCAACTAATCATCAGAGACAATAATCATTATTGCATCTAAGTGAACCAAGCTTGAATGTAATGGGCTATTCAATACTTCAAATAAGGATTCCCTTCCAAATTCAGGGCCTTGAGCTCATAATGGTGTTTTCTCCCTAGGTAGGAGTGGCTAAAGGACAACCCTAACAAGTGTTTCCAACCCCCAAGGGGAAGTAACATTTCCTCAATCCACCCTTCAATTGATAGGTGTTAGTGAATAATAATGATCATACGAAAAAGAGAAGACTTCATGGCCAAGTGCCATGGTAAAAGAGACCAACATTATGGGGATCCACGTCCTAAGTGAATAGATGTGAGGAGGGAGCAATCGTGGATGAATGAGTTACCAACTCGACCTTTGTTTCTCCACTCCTCTTGTGTGTCTTTCACTTTTGCTTGTTTTTTCTTTGTATTACTACTCGTAGCTCAAAGGGTTAGAACTTGTTTAAAATGATGTATAGCAGTGGTATTATCCCATAAGGATGAGTCATTTCATTGCTCATCAAGGTTGGGATATGCAAGTGTTCCTTTTATAATGTAATGGAGCAACATATGCTCAGGAACTGGGTGATGGCCACAATGAGTGAGGTAGAGCTCATGCTAGGCTTTTGCCCACATGCTAATGTGTATGTCCCAACCATCTTTTTCATTTTAATATTCTTTCTTTTAATTTTCTTGTGGCCATGATATGCTCTTTCATTTTCTTTTAGCTACATCAACTCCTCGGGCACAGTTTCGGGCCCTACTCAGGTGTACGAGGATGTACGGGTGCCAAATTCCAAAGAACCATCAATTAGTTGAACTTGAAGAATGGATGTGAGATAACGGCTTGTAACGTATGATGGAAAGTGGTAAGTATGAAATAGGGATAGATGGAACTACACTATCTCAATCAGGTTTCTCAAGCAATGCCCCTCCTATACCCATTGGGCCATTAGGGGAGGTCCCCCTCGACTAGGATCGAAGATTAACCCCCCATTTAAGGTGGGAGAACAAGATCACGGTCAAAGCCCATCTGTTTTCCAGGTCACCCCATAATCCATATCAAATGCTCAAATATAAACAAGCATAAGCACTGGATTGCAAAATGATTAAATTACCTTTTGATTGGAAGCCCACCTCCATTCATGTGCTCATGTCGGATGGGTGAGAAGCATATGGATGATGCAAGTGGCGGTTGTCAGGGGTTGTTGGTTATAATGAATAGGAGAAAAGCTTTCTCCTATAGGGTTACCCATTTTGGTGGGTAACCTCTGGCTCCACCTTGGGGACATGAGCAAAATGGAGAGTTCATTGGAACTCCAACAATCCCTGGGCTCATAGACCTGTAAACTACACCGTGCAATGAACTTGTTTGGGAGCATGTGCACTGGGCATAGGGTATCACCCATGTTTCATATGAAGACAAAAAATTAGTACAAAAAATAAAATCTATTCTAAATGCAATCTATTCTGGCATGAAACATGATATGAATGATGTTAGAATGCTCATACAATATGCAATGTAAATACTCTAATCAATGATAGCATGCAATGCATGGCCTAAATATAGTGATACAACCAATGCAATCAATATATCATTAAGTCAATACCACACCCCTTACTCATATAATTTATCATGGAATATAACAAGCAAACATCGCAATCATCTATGTAGAAAACACATTTTTTTGTATCCCAGAGGAACCCAACAGCCTACTTGACACGTAACTACTAGTAAACCTCTGGGGGTCTATGGAATGTCCTCTTCGTAAATCGGATTGCAAACAGGGGGATTTGAACCTTAGATCTCTCAGTTTTCACAAATTTCACATTACTTTGATCACCAATTGAGTTCCCCCCCCGCAACGTAAGACTCACATTTTGAATCACAAGGGTGGGAGGTGGGAAAATAAGATGACCATGAATCACGAAAACAAGTTGTGGATGACAAGGGAGGACATGAATCATGTATGCAACGTCGAATCTTTTCTTGCAGCTTGAATATGGAGTGATCAATAATCAAGCTTAGGAACTTCCGTTGAAGAGCCACCTCTGGCATGCAACATTCATCAATGACCCCAGAGGCTCTGAAAATCAGCATTTATATCTCCCCAATCATCACGAGAGGAGGAAGGAATAGTAAAGTCATTGTACTTAAGGAAGAACCACAGCCCCCTTTCAAGGTGTTGAGGGGGCTCTTCAATTCCATGCCTCCCAAGAGACTCTTCTAGATGGGCATCAAACTCCTCTTGGGTACTCGAGACACCTTTTTTGATAAGTTGAACATCACAAGGATGAAACATGTAGAAGAGGCCCTTCAATTCATCAAGGCAATACTCATGATTTGGTGCATATGGGGCTTCCTAATGTTGATCAACGTGCTCATTGCTAATCGGGGATTCTATGATATTCTCTTCAGATTCACATTTAATTCCCAAATTTGCATCCCAAAATTCCTTCATTGATTCATAATCTGCTTAACTATCCGAGGGACAATAATCTTTTACATGGGAGTCGTCACAGTGAATTTAAAATGTCTTTGAAAGATGCTTGTTTCACCCTCCAAGCATAAAAATTTTGAAGTTCAATGAAGAACTAGGGCTCCATTCTTCCAATGGAGTTGCTAGATGAGGATCTATCTTGTCGTTTTGACATTTTCCTCTTCAAAGGAATGAAGCTAAAGCTTCAAATAATAGGACGCCAAAATATTGCCGCAAAATCTAGCAAACCTTGTAGAGGGATACCCTACAAGGCAAAACACTAAACCAAGTGACAACAATAAAGTAGTAGCCCATTGTCACCACAACTACTAACCCCTCCTCTTTATGGATTTTCACAAATGGGAGGAGTCCCGATATGTAGGTCACCTAAGATATATCCTATGCTTAAATGTACAAGGTGACTTAAAGGTTTCAAATGGTGGACTCAAGTTAAGGACAAGGCTCAAGTGATAGAACATAGGCAAGACACTTCCCATAGTCAAGCCAAAGATAGGGCATGATAGACCTAAGGTCTAAGTAATGGCATGGAAAAAGGAATATCCCAAGGTCAAAGTGTAAAGAAAAAGATTCCAACAATGTGTATTAGCACAAACAAGCCACATGAAACCTTCAACAAGCCCTCAAGTTGAAGGTTTAACCAAACTAGGGTTTTATCCTAGGGCAAGGGAAATTATGGATGAAAATGGAAGGAATGGCCACCAAGGGGAATGATTTTGAGGCAGGCAACCACTACAACCCTTGATGTTGATGTTAGAATTTCCAAACCCAGCACTCGGTATTGGGTTCCCAACAATTATTAATGGAACAAATACACAACTAGATTCCCAACACATAAACTGTAGCGGAAGCAAAATTACTCTATCTAAATCACACACACAAACAGATTTTTGCCCAATCAACAATTCTTCAATAATATAATAATCATGGAACTTGCTTGGGTTGCCACACCAACGATAATGGCCCCACTGAGAAAATACTAACTACAAAGTTGTTCACTAGCCTCACTGCACTCTCTCAATCCCAGCACACACGCTGAGAATCCTCTCTCAATCTTGTGTTGTGTCTTCCTCCTGAGTCCTCACCTTAGCCTCGTCTTTATAACTTTACATTGATCCAAAACCCAAATCCTAACCCTAACCCTAATCTCAAAGTGATGGACAGTTGAGATTAGATCTCGCCTCACTTGAGATCGATGGCTAAGATTAACACTGAATGACTAAAGTAAACACTTTATTTTATCTAAGTTTTTATTTTAGCTCAATAAACCAACATATAATTATGTGCTTTTTCCTAAGTTTAACTTAGGCTAAGTCACATCAGGAAATATTCTAAGGTGAAATGTGGGCGACTTCTGACCTAGACACAAGGCCTATGCAGAAGTACTTGTCCGAGCTACAAACAGCAATAGTTGAAACTTGAGACCTTCCAAGACCAAAATTTCCCCTTCCTAGCCAATTTGCACCACAAAGGGGTTTCCTCGGTCTCCAACTATGAAAAAGTATCCATCTCTTCTCCAACATTGAGGGCTTTCCAAGTACTACTAGCCCTCCAAGTCTCTAAAGGTGATACCATACTCATCTGGGCGTTGAATCAATTGCCATCCCTCATATGCTGTTAAGGCCAGCCTAGGGGCATGCTGGGTCCAAGTGTATCATCCTGAAGAATCATCAAATGTAGTGCAAAGTGGCAGAACATCCTAGGTGCAGGAGGTGCCTAGTGTCATATGTGATGTGCTACTGTTGCTCGGAAACCTAAGGCTCTCAACAGTTCATCTGTGGGTGCCAATATACTTCTCTAATGGCCTGGGTACCTATGGATAAGGTGCCTAGGACATCGGTTGTTGAACCACCTGACAATCACAACATAAAGTCTAGTGAAAGCAACCAGTCAACAAGGACAATAATCATTATTGCATCTAAGTGAACCAATATTGAATGTAATGGGGCTATTCAATACGTCAAATAAGGATTCCCTTCCAAATTCAGGGCCTTGAGCTCGCAATGGTGTTTTATCCCAAGGTAGGATTGGCTAAAGGATAACTCTATTACGTGTTTCCAACCCCGAAGGGGAAGTATCATTTCCTCAGTGCACCCTTCAACCAATAGGTATTAGCGAATAATAACGATGGTACGAAGGGGAGAAGACTTCATGGCCAAGTGCCATGGTCAAAGGGACCAACATGATGAGGATCCACATCCTCAGTGTATAGATGTGAGGAGGGAGCAATCGTGGATGCATGAGATACCAACTCGACCTTTGTTTTTCCACCCCTCTTGTGCGTCTTTTACTTTCGCTTGATTTTTCTTTGTATTACTACTCTTAGCTCAAAGGGTTAGAGCTTGCTTTGAAAGATATATAGGAGTGGTATTGCCCCTTAAGGATGAGTCATTTCATTGCTCCTCAAGGTTGGGACATGCAAGGGTTCCTTTTATGATGTAATGGAGCAATACGTGCTCAAGAACTAGGTGATGGACATAACGAGTGAGGTAAAGCTCATGCTAGACTTTTGCCCATGGGTGCCAAATCTCAAAGAACAATGGTCAGTTGAACCCGGAGTGTGGATGTGAGATAAAGGCTTGTAATGTATTATGGAAAGTAGTAAGTATGGAATAGGGATAGATGGAACTATGTTATCTCAATCAAGGCTTCCCAAGTAGTGCCCTTCCTATACCCATTAGGCCATTAGGGGAGATCCCACTGGACTGTGATCGAAGATTAACACCCCATTTAAGGTGAGAGAACAAGATCACAATCACAGCCCATCATTTTTCCAAGTCACCCAACAATCCATATCAAATGCCCAAATACAAACAAGCATAAGCACCCGATTGCAAAATGATTAAAGTACCTTTTCATCGAAAGCCCACCTTCGTCCATATGCTCATGCTGAATGGGTGAGAAGCATATGGCTGATGCAAGTGGTAGAGAAAATGGTATATCATCAACTAGTGGTAGCTGTCAAGGGTTGTTGGCTATGTGGCTAGCCGAATGGCCGTCATGAAAAGGAGAAAAATTTCTCCTATAGGGTTACCTATTTTGTGTTAAAATTCGGAAACCTGAATCCTATTTCAACAACAAGAAATTATTCTCCTAATTTTTAATTTTATCTAACAATTTATTTACTGTTTCCTACAGCAAATACTGAATAACTCACTGCAACCTACACAAATAAAACTGCAGAAAAACAAACGCTAGAAGAAATACTAGCACACACATAAATTTACACTGTTGTTTTTGGACCAATGTCCTAAAAAAACCCAACTTGGGAAAACCAGTGCAGCAGTGAGGGTTTTATTTTCTTATGCAGCAGTGAAATCTGAGTACATCTATGGATGCCCAACTAGCAATCCAAAAAACAAGAAAATATGGCAGAGATATTCCCTAAGCAACCCCAGCACTCGCACTTCCTGCAGTCGTGTTGCCTGCACTCGCACATTCCAATACTTGTGCGCACTCGCGTTCCTGCACTTGTGCGTTCCTGCACTCACACGTTCTTGCCCTCGAATAAATCAATCTCTTGCTACTGCCTCTCTGGATCTGGAAATCTTCCTCCGGATCACTGTCCCTGCCCTTCATTGACACTGCATCCCTCTCTAGCACAAACTCTATTGTTGCTAGCTTGATTTGAAAAGGAGCTACTGCTCAAGTGTACTCTCCAAGTGCCCATCGACTTCTTATTATAATCCTCTGTTGGGACTCCAATGGCCAGGATTAAATCTTAATTGATGGCTAGGATTAACTACAAGTCGATCCGTGTGAGTTTCTAGAACATTCCCAACTTGACTTAATTCATTCTGATTAATTAACCATATTCCCTAAGTTTAGACTTAAGGAAATATTTAAAAACTGGCTAATAATCTAATTAAGTCATTTCTAGGCAGAATTTCCATAAACGATTTATGGGTTTTAGAGATCTCATGTATTCTAGTCTCTCCACAAAATTTCATGGCTAGAACACATTTGATGCTACAAAAACTAACACTCCCTCTTAGCGAGGAATGTGTTCTAGTCCTCTATTGTACATCTTGTGAAAGCACCCTGTCTCTGGCATCTGCATCATCTCTTGTCATGCTGTTGATGTCTGGCCATAATGCCCACCAACCACTGCGCAACTCTGATATATGTTGCATCTATGCTACTGCGAAACTACTTCCAACACTACATCTGCACTACAACTCCCTCTCATTTGTTGTTGCTGCAACTGCAACAACTGCAACTAAGAAGCATCCTAAATATTGAATCAACTGTGATCAATATAATGCATCTGTCACTCAAGTCTTTGACTACTGCTAGTATCTGCACTAAAACTAAAGAATTTGTGTTGTTGTTGCTAACTCTACATTGTGCCAACTGCACTGCTGCCAACTTTGTATTGTACTCCCTAGCATCTGGTTGCTACTAGACTCTGCATCTGTCACTCTTGCATCTGACTGCATCTACTGCCACTGATCCATCCTACTACTGTATATTGTGGGCCCCCATAGCCAGGTAATGATCCATAAGGTGGACTCCTCACGAATCCTGCCCATCTCGCACACTGGAGTCTCATACTCCACCTCTTGGATTTGGTGCACAACTATCTCCTTTTGAGCCTAGTCCCTGGCTGGGACCCTTCCTTTCTTTGCAACCCACACTAGACAACTCGGACTTCATCTGTTACCTATTTGTGACAACTGGAAGTCAATCTGTTGCCCATATCTGCATTCTGGCTAACTCGTACGGCCTCCTCTGGCAATCTCGTACGGTCATCCCTGCAACGTTGTAAAATCCGTAAAACTCAAAACTGGGGAAATAAACTCAAAAATCTGCCTCTTTCCCTCAGCTTGGCTACTGCTTCTTCTATTCGCACTCCCTTCTGGAGTGAGAAGATCACAACTAATGCCAATCTGCCTGGAAAAATTAGATCTCTAAAGCTCAAGATCCCGTGAGTAAAATTTTCCCTCTTTGTGTGCTCTTCTTCCACCCGACACTAGCTCTGCACTAGCAAACTGTTGCAAAACTACTACGTCCAGCTAGAGATCTACTCTACGAAAGTACTGGGTTGCTCCCTCTGCCTTTGGAATCCCTCGATCTAAAAAGATCGAAATTTCTGTCCCACTCGGAGACATTGAATCTCCTCAAGAATTTCAGCCTCTTGGCAAAGTGGCTGCGCTGCCCTCTAGGGTTTCAATCTACTGCCCACACTGAACAACGAAACTCCTTTCTTTGCTACTGAGCTCTCCAGTTGATCATCTGTGCTCTGGTACCATGTGAAAATTCGGAAACCTGAATCCTATTGCAGCAACTGGAAATTATTCTCCTAATTGTTAATTTTATCTAACAATTTATTTATTGTTTCCTACAGCAAATATTGAATAACTCACATTGCAACCTACACAAATAAAACTTTGGAAGAATAAACGCTGGAAGAAATGTTAGCACACACACATAAATTTACACGGTTACTTTTGGACCAATGTCCCCAGAAAAACCCAACTTGGGAAAATTGGTGCAGCAGTGAGGGTTGTATTTTATTATGCAACAGTGAAATTTGTGTACATCTATGGATGCCAAACTGGCAATCCAAACAGCAAGAAAATCTAGCAGAGATATTCCCTAAGCAACCCCAACACTCGTGCTTCCTGCACTCACGTGTTCCTGATCTTGCACTCGTGTTCCTGCACTCGTGTTCTTGCACTCGCGTTCCTGCACTGGGAATAACTTAGCCTCTTGCTACTGCCTCTTTGGATCTGGAAATCTTCCTCCGGATCACTATCCCTGCCCCTCACTAACATTGCGTCTCTCTCTGGCTCGAACTCTACTACTGCTAGATCGATCTGCACAAGGGACTATTGCTCAAGTGTACTCTCCAAGTGCCCATCGATTTCTTATAATCCTTTGTTGGGACTCTGACGACTAAGATTAAATCTTAATCGATGGCTATGATTAACTAGAAGTCGACTTGTGTGAGTTTCTAAAACATTCACACCTTGATTTAATTAATTTTGATTAAATAGCCATATTCCCTAAGTTTAAAATTTGGGAAATATTTAAAAACTAGCTAATTAAGTCATTTCTAGGTGGAATTTCCATAAATGATTTCTGGGTTTTTGAGATCTCATGTATTCTAGCCTCTCCACAAAATCTCGTGGCTAGAACACATCCAATGCTACAAAAACTAACATTTTGGTGGGTAACAAGCCCCTAACATGGTTACTCCCATAACCTCGTAACTAAAGCACAAGCCCCCTAACATAGTTAGCAACTTAGCACATAACCCTAGGTTAGTTAACTACTCTAATCTAAATCATAAGTAACCATCCTCAATTGAGGCCCCACTTGACACCATAAGCACTAGTTGCAACTATCCTCTTCCAACCAAGAACAAGAAACTAGAGTTCATGTTTTGAATTTGTTACAATATAGTTTTTAAGTCTGATAGAGTTGTGATAGTATTGTCACATTTTAATATTCCCTAAGAATTTTAATTAAATATTTTAAGAAGAGCTTACCTTTCATTCAAGCCATTGGGAGAATCTCCTAGTGGTTTTTCTGCTTGCCTAGAACCCTACATATCAGTCATCAAGTGAAGCTAGTTATAAAAACATATACCTGACATTAAACAAAGTAAACCAAAATAAGCATACAGGAAAAGATAAGCTTATACCTTAAATGCTTCCTTAAAAACTCTATCCACTAGCTCCTCATCAGTAATTATTTTAAGATCATCAATCCTGTATATGCAACAACAACAAAACACATCAATTTAAAGTTTTCTCAAGCAATAAAAAATATCATTTGACCTCTATGCCCTTGTAAAGAAATAGAGGACACTTTTAACCTCTAAGCCCTTGTAAAGAAATAGAGCACATTTGGCACCAAAGCATGACTAGAATAGCTTTTTGCATTTGCAATCATGCAAGTTGAATGTCACTATTATGATCAAGAAAATATCCAAGACCATTTATAGATACATAAGCGTTTAAAGCAAAGACTTGTATATGACCAAATGTAACTTAACACTACAACCCAAGCTAGAAGTTCAAGAATAGTCAAAGCCAACATAAAAAAGATCACATAATTAACAAGAGACAAAGCTTTAACTATAAAGTCTGCTTATAGCTATCACTTATTCAACTTTGGTAAAAAATTCCTAGTGATGCATTGAAAAGGAAGATAAGAGGATGATTACGAATTGACATATGCTTGCAGTAATCTTGGATTAGGTAATGATAGCTATGCATTTGGATAGATTCTCGTTTAGCAAAAAGAGGAACAAGGATGAAATTAAAACAGAAACAAAAATCTCACCACATGCCAATTGCAAAGAGAAAGTACGATGGAGAGGAAGGCTTGGGAGAGAAGTTCTCAATGACTATAAGCAATATAGATAGTCAACAAACTTTGGGGGCCTTAGAAGCCTCTCTTTAAGCATTTTTTCAAGCTTTTGGTGGATTTGTAACCTCCAAACATACACTTCAAGTACTAAAGTCCAAAAACACAAGTCCAACCCCAGCAAAACACGAGAAGGCTGCATATTGTCACCACAACAGCACTTTCTCTCACTTTAAGCCAGCTCTACTCTAGCATAAGGGGGCTTTCGCTAAGAAGAGTATGATATGCTTTATAGAAATAGATGTTGTTAGGCTGCTAAGAGTCAAGACTAGTGCCAATCCAAGGGTAATGGAGTCAAATAATACAACAAAAGAGGGCCTGACATCACGTGGAAGAAGCTATAGGCAATCTATCAACAATGTGTCATGACTAGTTCAAACAGATCTTTTAGGTTATGAGAGTAAATAAGGGCCCTTATATGAGATGCACGATCAACACTAAGAATATGTAGCCAACAAATAACATGCAACCATAGGGTAGTGAAGGGAGAACCATAACATGAGATTATCAAGAAAAGGACCAAGAAAGACAACTTTCAAATGAATGTACAGCCAAAACAATAAATACACGTAGTTATTAGTTAATTAGAACTTCATAGGATGAAATGACCCATTACTATGTGCCATATTAAATCTCCTATTATAGCAGAAATCTTCCATAATTACATCAAGATCTAAGGAGGGATTACAACCTCACACTTAGTCTCCTCCGTGTGCAAAAGGTTGCCTTCTTGGACTTCCTTATCAATCCCGATGGACACCTAATCCATAAGGGATTACAACCTCATACTAAATTTTGAGTGGTTTTCCCTATCAATCCCGATGGACACCTAATCCATAAGGGTTGGTATAGAAGAATTCCAACAATTGGAGAAGTCCAAGAGACCTCTTGGAATATGAAACCAAGGGTCAGGACACATGTATTAATATGTGCATTCTTGTGAATAATAGTGAATCTCATTTTGATCCCAAATCAGTGTTTACTTTAGTGAGTATTTAGCATGGTGTCAGAGTAGGTGTATTCTTGCCCTCCTTAAGTTTGAGCCACAATTGTGTGGCCTTCCTCCACCACAGGTCAGCATTTTGTTAGTTTTTGTAGCATCGATGGTGTTCTAGTCTCAAAATTTGTGGAGAAGCTAAAACACATGAGTTCTCCAAAACCCAGAAATCGTTTCTAGAAATTCTACCTAGAGCTAGCTCAATTAAATTAATTGACCATGATTTAAATTTTTCCTAAGTCTAACTTAGGAAAACTAGTTAATTAATAGTAATTAATTGAGAAAGTTGAGAATTCTCTAGAAACTCACACGGATCGACTTGGAGATGATTTGAACCATTGATTAAGTTTTAATCGTGGCCATTGAAGACTCAACTGGACATTATAAGAGGAGGTCAATGGGTAGATGGAGAAACACACAAAGTGAGAGCTAGTAGTGCGGGTTCCTTGGCAGGTCGAGCTATCCAGCTTTAGAGGTCAAGCAAAGGAAGAGAGGTCGAGCCAAAAGGGACGCAGAGGGGAAGCCTCAAAGAGGTAATTCGATTTAGATGTGTTGGAGGTAGATTCAGTTAACAGAGGCCGGAAAATTTTCCAAAAGACCAGGAGGATCATTTCCAGAGTAGCAACAAGCAGAACAACTTGAGTAGCAGTTATATCGCGCTAATTGTGTGATAGGTTGCGTAGAGGTGATGCAGAAACTTGCACGGAGGGCTTGGAAACCTTACTTGGAGTCTTCAAATTGTGTCGGGATTACTTGAGGAGGAGAGTAATTTCAGTCAGTTGATTTTGCCAATGTTTCTCCCAAATAGAAACGCCAGTTTGGCGTCATTTTATTGTACTCTGAATTTCACTGCTACATAATAATAAAAACCCTCAGTTGCGGCATCGGTTTTCCCGCATTAGGTTTTTCTAGGGACAATTGTCCAAAAATAATTGTCATTTTTATGTGTGCTAGCATTTCTCATTTTCCAGCATTTTATTTACCGCAATGTTTTTAAGGTGAAAATTATGGCTCTGATTTTATTCGTTGTTTGTCGCAGCAAATAAACTGCATAATTAAATTTACAGTTAGAAGAAAATTTTCCAATTGTTGCAATAGAGTTAAAATTTTCACATGGTATCAGAGCTTAGTTGACGGACAGGAGGCTCAGAGATAGAGGAAAAATTTTGTTGTTCAAAGGAAGCAGCAGGATGGATTTTTCAGGGGCTGCACAGTGCCTAGCCATGCAGTGTGAATTGTTGGCCAAGGTTCGATTTTCCAGTTGCAGGTGGCAAGAAAGTTTGATTTGTCCAGGGAAATGATTCAAGCAAGCAAGGGTAAGCAACATAGTATTTTTTCGCAAAGCGGAGTTCTTGTCTAAGCAAAGTAGGGTTTAGCAACAATTTGCAGTAGCAGAATCAGCTGTAGGTAGAAGAGAAATAACACACGAAACTATACTCAAGATGTCTCCAGTAGTTTTTCCATAAACTTCCAGTATGGCCATGGACAGAATTGAGATTCAGGTGCCTATAGAATTGCCTTCCAAGTTGGAAGACGAACTTCCTTGCATGACTAGCTCAGCTTCACATGGAGTCTAGTATATAAACAGTGGAGCGTTAGCTCGTATGACAAGAGTTAAAGAAAATTTCTCTAGCTACAATGAGGAGAAAATGGACTTCCAGATAACAATGGGAAAACCCAATCTTTGATGCTAATAATGAGGAGATCGATTAGGCTCCTACCTATGATTCTATATTCAAATCACTTGAGCCTTCAGATTAAAATTTTGGGGAAGAAAGACCCGTTGAATATGACACTTCGCCCTCCCCTTTTCCTTTTCCTCTTTTTCATCATTTTGAGTCTTCCTCAAGTGATTCCCTCACCCCTTGTCATATGATCCCAAGTAACCATGAGCCCTTTCCCCCTATTGAGTATAGTATCAAGGACGAACCCCTCATTGACTATATTTTATCTCCTTGGATACACCCTTAGAGTTTTGATCACTCCATGACCTCCCCTCTCCAATGGATCCATCACCTTGAACAACCTATTTCTTGCACTCTTTCTTTTCCTCGCCCTTCTTTCCCCTCTGATCATGACCTTATGGCATCTACAAAGCATAACATTATAAGCAATGATTGTGATAGGGAGTTCTTGAGAGTGATATTTCATTCCATCATTGTGTACTTAGAAGGAAAGCCCCACACTTATAGATTGACCTATCCCCCTAGGGCTACCTTTTACCTCGAACGGAGATCACATTGTCCCACCTACCACCCACTTCACCATCCATGTGATTATGTTTGCATTCGCTTTGGGTTTTATTTCATGAGTAATCACACTGGCAAGCATATGTATAGTGATATGATGATATGTTGGCTGCACTGACTTTATGATTACACTTAGTATTCGCCTTACTATATGCATGTTAGGGTAGGATTCATTGCATGTTGATTTTCTCATTAGAACTAACATCATATGATATTTCTCATGGTAGATTATCTGCATTAGATTAAATTTGCATATTTTTACCTTTTTGTTGATTTTACAGCCTAATACTAAGCATGGGTGATCATAAGACACCACAAAAACATGTTGCCCGTGTGCTTGGTCCTTGATATGTGCAGGTAACAGGTCTACGATAACCAAGAGATTGTTGGTGTTCTCATGACCACCAGGTCGAGTAGTTCCGCACACTTTTCTGAGAGCTCATGTCCTAGTTGGAGCCAAATGTTACCCACCACCTATGAGTAGTGTATATGGGAGAAAAAATGCTCCCAGATGGTCCAAAGTTGGCAGCCAGCAGCCCTCAAATAGCGCGATGTGCCATTTTCCATGACACCTGAGCCAGCCATGTGGTCCCTCGCCCATCTGTTATGAATTTATGTTTGAAGGTGGGCCTCCCGACCCTAAAGGTATGTCCTTTTATTGGTATAGTTGAGTAGTTTTCCTTACTTGTCATGGGCACTTTTGGGCATGAATTGGTGGGGGGATTCGATGGAAAGAGTGGGTTAGGTTTGTATTCTTATCTCCATTGCTTGATTTTGTGGTTACCCGTGTATCCTTGTCCCGTGGGATCTCCTTTACTGGCCATTAGTTTTTTTGAAAATGCAACAAGAAAATCCTAATTTAATTTTGGCCTTGAATTAAATTAGGAATAAAATTGTAATTCCACATCACATGACTTAATTGACTCAATTAATTCAAGTTGATGGTCCAACTTGAGCCATGTAGAGTATCTCCTACATTATAGAAGCCTTGGTTGAGTATAATTTGAGTTGTAATCAATTAATTTAGTTTAACTAAGTTAAAATTAATTAAACTAGTTCCAGCTGATGAAGGAACTAGTAGGAGGTCAGACAGTGGAGTGTTGCGTCCTGTGGTCAACAAGTTAACTGATGATTCACTCATAAATAACTCATGCATGTCAGATCTGAGAGTTACCCATTTGAGATTGGGGTTCAGGGACAATGTACCATCAGTTGTATAATCATCTGAATTGTACAGGTGGTGCATGCAATCAGAGGAAGGCCTATGATGGATTGCGAAATTCCAATTGAGGAATTTCCCTAATTAATAGGGGCTAATTCCCAAGGAAACAGCGCAAGGAAATAAGGACTTGGGCAAGCAAAAAATTGGTTAAGTATTGGCCTGGCCTTGTCTAGGAAGTTGTGAGACCGATAGAGATAGTGCAGAGGTTGCTCAGGCTTAAGAAAAGCATTGTAATCTTCTCATATTTTCTGACTAATGCAATATATAGATAGCAGGGGTTTTTGTTGATAAGTGTAACTAGGTTCGATCTTCATAATGACATGTAATTGCGATTTTTGTAAATGATGAAAAGAAGAAAATAAAATTATTTTCGCTTGCTTCATGGGTTTCATGAGCAAGAGACTTTATTTTAGATGGCTCCCACTGAGAGCCTTTAGGATTTGTCATAAATATCATATAGTCAATGTCATCTATGAAGAATGTATATAAAAGTGTCTAGAATCCCTCCAATGACAAGCACTAGTCCTCCTCTTCCTCTGTCAGCCTCAAGGTGAAGCAAAACTCATGTCGGCTCACCTTATCAAAGACACACTTATTCGAAAATATAGGTTGGCTTATTTATATGGATCAACAACTATAAATAGGCATGAAGGGTCCTCGCATTAGGACAGTCCAGAACTTCGGATATCTTTGAGATTTTCGAATACCAATTAGAGTTCGGATAAGTGTAGTAGGAGCCCGGACTAGGGTACAGAAGTGGAGATTGGGTGTTATCAAGGGAATTCGGATCCCTTTGAAGTTCATATCACAATGGCAGTGGAAAAGGATAAGAGACAAGTTCGGATGGCATTACAGTCATGAATTTCAGTGCTATGAAGGAAGCCTCAGATTCGGTGCTATCTCAGAAGATATGTTTTGGTCCTCACAGTGATTATAGGTTCGGTGCTATCTCAGTCTTGATGTTATTAAAGTATTGTAAGATCGGTACTTCTATAGTGTTAACAGTTCAATAAAGTTACAGTAAGAAGGATGCCATTACAATTAGAAGTAATGGATCCATCACAGTTCAAAGGATGACCATCATAGAAGTAAGTTCTCCAGAATATGACAGCGAGAAGGTCTCACAGTAAAGGAGATCTCGGTGCGAAGACAATGATAAGATCTCGACGATAACTATGTCTTCATGCAAAGAAGATCGAAGCGGAAGAGAAGTCAGGAAGAAGTGAAGACAGTCAAGAGAACTAGTGTCTTGGTCTTGGAGTGGCTAATAGCTCAAGGGTTTTCCTCTCAAAGAGTGAGAGGTTTTGGCCCTAACTCATAGCCTACATTCTGTGTCTCTTGTCTATTTATGTTCATGCATTGGTAGTTGTTTGATGAATAAGAACACTAATAACTTAAGCAACAAGGAGATCCTAATATAATGAAGTAAAAGGTACTCACAAGCAGTTACTAATTAAGAGAAATCCCCTAACTAACGATGCCATAGATTTCTCAACATGTTATCGTAGCTAAGGTGACAGTTAAAGAAGGGCACCTAATCAAAGAGACACCAAAGGATCAGATTTCAAGAATGGCATCAAAGCAAGTCAAAGGATATCAAAGCGAAAGTTCAAATATCTACATTGAAGAATCAAACCCTAGATCAAAGAAGTAAGTTTACTTCAAAAGAAGTCCAGGCATCATCAATCAAATATTCAAGGCCAAAGCCTTATTTCTACTTAAGGCGAATAAATCTACAAATCAAGGCAACTAGAAGTCTACACAAGCAAAAGTGACGGATCCTCTAGTCATCGTCAAAAGAACACAAAGACCCTCATCAAGTTGAAGAGACTTACAATGCAAGGTAGCACAAAGCGTAGACATCCAAGAGAAGCATTTTTTATCTGCACTCATTCACCACCGAGAAAGTCGAAGTATCTTGAAGGCTAGAAGGCATTCTCATCATCTTCAAAAGCTATAAGGCAAGTTCCCTCTCATTGAAGCAAGGATCCCCTCCTTATTCTTGAAGAAGATCATCCGAGGAAGCATCAAAACATCCTCATCAATCACCATCAACAAAGGGAGCTAGACCTAAAGGTTTTGTCATCGTAAAAGGAGCAATCTCCTTTTATTGAAGCGATTTTCATTTGAAAGAAGATCATCCAAAAGGGGCACTAATACATGTTCTTCAACCACCATCAAAGTGATCAAGTTGAAGATTTCATCTTCACCTGTCAAGTAAGTATCTTTCATTCTATAATCTAATATAGTAAAATAACTTCGTTTTGCAAGGAGATCTATAAGCTAGTTGGATCATCGAACATCCTTGCATGGAAAAGGAGGATAGACATAGCCCTAAAAGAAAGTGAAGTCATTTCAATGGAAAAGACTCCAAACCATTTGATGGTCAAGCATTATCTGAATACATGGAAAGGGATCAAAGGGCTCAAGGGATTCTTATGAAACCAGCAAAAGGTCCCCTCATCCCTCTATAGCAAGATCAGAGACATCAATAAGATATATGATAAGAACTATTCTTTGAAGATGCGATAAAGAAGGTCATTGAAGGTATCAAAGGATAAAAGGTTGCCTTCATAAGATCTAAATTGCAAGATCTGGGATGAGATAATCTTCATTGTTCTAAATACACTAACTGATGAACAAGGTAACAAATGTATATGAGGATAAGAAAGTTATTTCTATGCAAGATAGAAGAAGACAAGTTAAGAACAAAAATTTTCAGACATTTGTTGAAAGGAAAGAAGAACATAGCTAAGATTCAATGCTATGAGCACAACAGGAAAGATTGTCCCAAGCTCAAAAGGGGCAATAACAAGGAAGATAAAGAAGTCCATTTCACCAAAGACGTGGAGGAAGCTGAAAGAGGAAAAGCATTAGAAGTAAGATCTCGTGACATCAACATGGGGAACATGAAGGATGTTTGGAAAAAAGTCTATAGCAACCGACTACGAAGAATGTAGCTCTTGAGAACCTCATTGAAAGCTCACAACAGGAAAGATTGTCCCAGGCTCAAAAGGGGCAATAACAAGGAAGATAAATAAGTCCATTTCACCAAAGACGTGGAGGAAGCTGAAAGAGGAAAAGCATTAGAAGTAAGATCTCGTGACATGATAATAGGGAACATGAAGGATGTTTGGAACAAAGTCTACAACAGCCAACTAGGACGAATATACCTCTTGAGAACCTCATTGAAAGCTCAAGTAAACACTTATGGGAAAAAGGAAGAAGTCATCCAGGACAAGGTTCATCAGTCAAAAGGTAACATCTGTTGGATAAGGATATGCAAGATCCTCAAGATTCTCTGATGGAATCCTCATCAAAAGGTTCACCAATCTAGAGAGGAAGCAAGTGTTTCATCAGAAACTCCAACTTGTGGAATTCATGGGATGATGTTATGATGACATAAGAGATGAAGCAGATCAAAGGGTTGAAGCTCTTTTCAATCAAGAAAGCTATTGAAAGAAGCCTAGATGACCTAAAGGTAAATGAGGTATGTATGCTTGTATTCAATATTATAAAGTCATGTTGTTTTGGTTGCAAGTAACATGGATCACTGCTTTATCTTGAGAAGCATGATCAAAGGAAAGGAATCTCCTCCTATGAAAGGATGTCGGAAGGCATGGGTCACACTAGATGAATTCAACATAATATGTCCTCATATGAAGTATGAGGTGGTTGACTACAATTGAGGGACTCTGATTGAAAGCTCTTGGGGATGAAACGTGGGAAGAAAGGAAGGAAAAGATCATGAGATATGCAACCATGGTAAAGGCAATCAACATCCAAAAGACCAAGAAGATTTGACTAGAAAATCTCTCGGAAAGATATGAAGACTCTGATGGAAGTCTAAAAAAATGGAGACCCTTGACAAGGAGATATGTCAACATGTATGCAGGATGCTGATGCAAACTAAAAGATGTCATGATGAAAGACCATCACAAAGGTAATTTTGATTTAAGTGTTCATTTCTTATTTTTGAACAAATATTTGGATGCGCTTATGCAGGACTTCCCCGAGAACCATGAAGAAGGATGGAAGATCCTTCTGAAGAAAATGGTATGAAGAAGGAAGCATGCAATGAAGCAAGGCCAGATGTAGACTAATGAATCACTTTCTGATGAAAGGTATGATGACATGATTGACTCATGAATGAAAGTGATGGATGGTATGTACCCTATGAAGAAGTTTCAAAAGATGAAGACTCTGAGACATTGGAATTCATGACATCGAAGGAAGGAGTTCTTCAAGCAGCTAAGGAGCTGTTGTAGGTCCCTAAGTATGAGGGAGCATGAAAATAAGATTCTCACTTGGAAGAAACTTGGAAATTCCTAAGCCGAGAGGGAGCTTAGGTACATTCCTTCTGTAGGACTGAGTACATACCTTTATTGGAATTGATATGTCCTCCCTAATTGAGAGGGGGAGATAGACACATCATTCCGGTCTTCACCTGGGAAGACAGAATGGAGGATTGGGTAATCATTTGGCATCCGATACTCTTTGAGGATGAGATAAGGCATCCAAGATAAGAATAGTCATGGCCCGATATTCTTTCAGGACTAGCTATCCAAGATGAGAATAGTCCAAAGAAGGTCATACTCGGTGAACACCCGGGTGGAGTGTGTACCTTGAGAGACAATGATTATGGTGTCTACGAATCATTGGTCTCGCCAACATTGTGCTCTAATTATCTGGATAGAGTTGTTAGTCAACGCCTTGCTATGTGATAATGTCGGTTGATATGATGCTCTACAGATGGGTTACCAATCCAACTCTTCTTATGAGAAATTCTTCAGATTGAGAATGACCAAGTACCATTATGAATACCTCCCTAGTTAACAGGGAGTGTTGAAAAGTGTAACTAGGTTTGGCCTTCATAATGACATGTAATTGTGATTTTTGTAAATGATGAAAAGAAGAAAATAAAATTACTTCTGCTTGCTTCATGGTTTTCATGAGCAAGAGATTTTATTTTAGATGGCTCCCATTGAGAGCCTTGAGGATTTGTCATAAAAATCATATAGAGTTAATGTCATGTATGAAGAATGTATATAAAAGTGTCTAGAAGCCCTCCAACAACAAGCACTAGTCCTATTTCTCTGTCGGCCTCAAGATGAAGCAAAGCTCATGTCGGCTCACCTTATGAAAGACACCTATTCGAAAATATTGTTCGGCTTATTTATATGGATCAACAACTATAAATATGCGTGAAGGGTCCTCGCATTTGGATAATCCAGAACTTCAGGTATCTCTGAGATTTTAGGATATCAATTACAGAGTTTGGGTAAACGTGTAGTAGGATCTCGGACAAGGGTACAAAACTAGTTAGGTGTTGTGAAGGGAATTCGGATCCCTCTGAAGTTCGTATCACAGTGGCAGCGGAAAAAGGATAAGAGACAAGTCCAAATAGCATTACAGTCATGAATTTCGGTGCTATGAAGGAAGCCTCGGATTCACTACTATCTCAAAAGATATGTTTCGTTCCTCACAGTGATTATAGGTTCGGTGTTATCTGAGTCTTGATGTTATTACAATATTCTAAGCTTGGTATTTCTACAGTGTTAAGGGTTCAATATACTAACAGTAAGAAGGATGCCATTACAATTAGAAGTAATGGATCCATCACAGTTCGAAGGATGGCCATCACAAAAGTAAGTTCTCCAGAATATGGTAGAGAGAAGGTCTCGCAGTAAAGAAGATCTCGATGTGGAGACAGTGATAAGATCTCAATGATAACTATGTCTTGATGCAAAGAAGATCGAAGAGGGAAGAGGAGTCAAGAAGAAGACAAGACAATCAAGAGAACTAGTGTCTTGGTCTTGGAGTGGCTAATAGGTCAAGGGTCTTGGCATTGGTATTCGTCAAATGGAATCTCTATAAGAAAAATTTGTGAGGGTTTCCCTCTCAAAGAGTGAGAAGTTTTGGCCCTGACTGGTAGCCTACATTCTGTGTCTCTTATATATTTATGTTCATGCATTGGTAGTTGTTTGATGAAGAAGAACACTAATAACTTAAGCAACAAGAAGATCCTAATCTAATGAAGTAGAAGGTACTCACAAGCAGTTACTAATTAAGAGAAATCACCTAACTAATGATGCCCTAGATTTCTCAACAGTTTAGTTGTGGCTTTCCCTAGGAAATCATTGTGTAATGTGTTGATTTAATTATTTCTCTTGTATGCTTTGTGATTTCGCGATCGTTTAATTGTTTCCATTGATGAGTAAAGTAGATTCAAGTCTTTTATTTTAGAAGATTATATAAGCAGTTTGAATCTACAAGAAATTTCTACATGGTATGAGAGCTAAAAGAACTCTAGAAGAGGAGAATACGAGTTTGTCTTTTGCAAGTGAAATCGAATTTGCAATATCATTCTTCAGAGCCAGCACGATGTCGTTCTACGGAATGAGACTTGAATATGCCCTTGAGAGTAGTTCGAACTATATTGCTTGGAAGGCAGGATGGAGGAAGTGTTGGAAGACAACAGGCTTAAGGAATTCATAGACAAAGATATTCCTAAGCCTCCAACAACTGATGCTCAAGATCTAGCAGAGTGGAGAAAATGTGTTGCAAAGGCGAGAAGGATTATCCTAGAAGGAGTTCAAGATCATATTGTCTCGAACCTCCACGGTAAGGAGGCGTGTGGTCTGACTTGGTGCAAGAAGAGATTCATCAGAACACCAGAGATGGATCCTCATCCAATAATGATGATGAGGATAATTGTGCCTTCAATGGAAAGCCAAAGAAAGGGAAAGGGAAGTCATCCCATTCCAAATCATATTCCAATCAAGGTGGCAACAAGAAGGGCTTGTCGAAGATTAAATGTTTTCACTGTCATGAGTTGGGACACTATGCCACGAAGTGTCCGCACAAGAATGTCGGCAAGAAGCCCTCAGGAGGAGCGGCAGGTGAAACTCTTGCTACACAATTCGATTTGGATTTCACCCTCATCACTTGCAGGGTGACATCAGTGATTGGTAGTGTGTGTTATCTGGATAGTGAAGACTCATTCCATATGACTAACAACAAAGAATTCTTCAATGACTTGGAGGAGAAGGACCTCCAAATGCACATCGAAATGTAAGATGATGGAAGGTATAGTGCGACCGGCACGATACTGTTACTTTTCAGAGGGAGTATGGTTCTCCTCTCACATTAAAAGATGTCATGTATGTTCCGGTTCTGAAGAAGAATTTGGTTTCAGTTGCTATGGTGGAGGACCATGGCTACGATGTGATATTTAGCATAGGAAAGGATTTCCTTCGTCACATAGCCTCAAGACAAGTGAAGCGGATCGAGGATTGGGTGAAGAAACTCTACAAATTGGATGTAGAAGACTGTGTTGCTTTAAGCACAAAATCAGAGAAGGTGTATCGCCGACACATCAGTGAGTTGCGGCATAGAAGATTGGGTCACTTGCACCACAGAGCTTTGAAGATCATGCAGTAGATTTCTACAGAACTTTCCTAGGGTACACTAGAGCAAAGAGATACACCAAAGCTATATTTCATGATAAGGACAGTTGATCACAAGCGATAACACCCCATAACCCACAACAAAATGGGGGGCTAAAAGGAAGAACAAAAGTATTTTGGGGGCTACATGGGCGATGTTACATGATCATGGCCTACCATTACACTTGTGGGCTGAAGCATGCAACATAGTTGTATATGTGCATAACAAAAGTCCTCATCAGATTCTCGGGATGAGTACACTAGAAGAAGCTTTTTCAGGCAAGAGACCAGATGTGGTAGACTTCAAGATCTTTGGTTCATCATTTTATTGTCATGTTACCAAGGATGCAAGGAAAAAGCTAGAACCAACAGCTAAGTTGGGCATATTTGTGGGGTACACTGATACACCTCACAACTATCAAGAGTACCTGCCATCTCACGAGATGACAATGTTTCGTAGAGATGTGAAGTTTGATGAAGAGAAGTCCATGAGATGTTCCCTTAAGAGGAAGGCTTCAGTTACATGCAAATGAGGAGCTTTTAGCTCCAAAGGAAGAACTTGAGGATGATGTGGAGCAGCCACATGCAGAGGAGCAGAGAGTGGAACCACCCACTCATGCAGAGACTTCCAGAGATGGAAGGAAGCGCACCAAAGAGGCTGACAGATTGATGCATGATGCCAAAGAGAATGTGGGAGCACCCACATCACAGTGCAAGCACAAGAGGTCACCAGATCAGTACACTAGCTACATGGCTCTGATGAGCAAGAGTGTGGAGATTGAGCCATCCTTATTCGAGGAAGCAATGCAGCAACCAGTATGGGTTGATGCCATGGTAGAGGAATATGACTCAATTATCAGAAACAATGTTTGGGAAGTGGTCCCAAGACTAGCAGACAAGTCAGTGGTAAGTTCCAGAAGGATTTACAAGGTAAAGAAAGCAACAGATGGGAGTGTGGAGAAACACAAAGCCAGATTTGTGGCTAGAGGGTTCTCTCAGGTGGAGGGAATTGATTATGAGGAGACTTTTGCTCTAGTAGCAAGGTACTCTTCAATCAGATTTATTCTAGAACTTTCAGTGCAGATGAGATAGAACATACATCAGATGGATGTGAAGACAACATTCCTCAACAAAGTGATATAGGAAGAGGTGTACATTGAGCAGTTAGAAGGATTTGAGATCTTCAACAGAGAGTCGCATGTGTGTAGACTCAAGCGAGCACTGTATGGATTGAAACAAGCACCTCTTGTTTAGTACACCAGGATTGATAGTTATTTCACCAGGTTGGGCTTCACCAAGAGTGAAGCAGATGCAAACCTTTACCATATTGTGGTTGAAGGTAAATTGTTGATTATAGTATATATGTCGATGATTTAATTCTAGCGGGTGATGAAAAGCTGGTAAAATCTTGCAAAGAGGATCTTGCAAGAGAATTCGATATGAAGGACCTGGGGCCCATCCATTATTTCCTTGATATGGAAGTATGGCAAGGAGATGAGGAATTGTTTGTCTCTCACGGCAAGAATGCCAATGAAATACTTAAGAAGTTCCAAAAGGAGAGCAGCAAACCCATGGAGACTCCTCTAGCAGGGAACTAGAGGAAGGAAGATGCTACTTCAAGTGAAGTAGTGGAGGTTACTATTTACAGGCAGTTTGTGGGTTCACTTATGTATTTGGTGAACACACGACTGGACATATGTTTTGCAGTTACCATCTTAGTCAAGCAATGGTTAAGCCAACCAGACTCTATTGGAAGGTAGCTAAACATGTGTTGAGATACCTCAGAGGCAACACTCAGTTTGGTCTTTGGTACAGATGGATAGAGGGAGTGAAGCTTCAAGGCTTCACAGATGCAGATTGTGCAACGAGTCCATCCGACAAGAAGAGCACATCAGGGGGAATCTTCAGTATTGGGTCATCAATAGTTTCTTGGTACAGCAAGAAGCAGAGATCAGTTGCACTCAGTTCGACAGAAGCAGAGTACATGGATGAAGATCCTTCTTAGGTTATTTGGTTAGCAGATGGATCCTACAGAGCTTTACTGTGACAATCAGAGTTGTATCAAACTCTCTGAGAATCCAATTTTTCATGATCGGTCCAAGCATATCGACATCCAGTATCACCATCTACGAGATTGTGTGCAGAGGAGAATAATGTGGTTAGAGTACATTCCCATAGAGGAAGTATATGCAGATATTTTGACAAAGGCTTTCTCAAGATGTAAATTCAAGTTTCATAGAGGCAGAATCGGGGTAGTAGATAATCTCTTTCTTGTTGAGAGGGAGTGTTAAAAATGCAACAAGAAAATCCTAATTTAATAAAATTGTAATTCCACATCACATGACAACTTGTATTAGTTAACTACGTTAATTTGACTTAGTTGGCTCAGTTAAATTTGAGTTGAGGGTCTAACTTGATTCATGTAGAGTGTCTCCTACATTATAGGAGCCCTGGTTGAGTTTATTTAGAGTTGTAATTAATTAATTCAGTTTAACTGAGTTAAATTCAGTTAAACTAGCTCCAACTGATAGAGGAACTAGTAGGAGGTCAAACAGTGGGGTGTTGCTTCATGTGGTCAACCAGTTAACTGATGATTCACTCATAAATAACTCAAGCATGTCAGATTTGAGAGTTACCCAATTGAGATTGGTGTTCAGGGATAGTGTACTATCAGTGGTATAATCATCCGAATTGTACAAGTGGTACATGTAGTCAAAGGAAGGCCTATGATGGATTACGCAATTCCAATTGAGGAATTTTCCTAATTAATAGGGGTTAATTCCCAAGGAAACAACGCAAGGAAATAGGGACTTGCGCAAGCAGAAAATTGGTTAAGTATTGACCTGGGCTTGTCCAGGAAGTTGTGAGACAGATATAAATAGTGCAGCGGTTGCTCGGGCTTGAGCAAAGCATTGTAATCTTCTCATATTTTCTAAATAATGTAATATACAGATAGCATGGGTTTTTATCTATGGGTTTCTGCAGGAAATCATTATGTAAGGTTTTGATTGAATTCTTTCTCTTGTATGCTTCATGATTTCGCAATCGTTTAATTGTTTCCATTGATGAATAGAGTAGATTCAAGTCTTTTGTTTTAGAATATTACATAAGCAGTTTGAATCTACAATAAATTTCTACAAGTTTTAGGGTTGGTACTACATTACTCCCGATACCACCTACATTACTCCCTCTCCACTTATTTGAGCCCCATTCATCTCTTTTTCCATGCAGGTCCATATAGGGTTAGCCTCCCCCTCCCTTTGTCTGTTTGCCCAATTCCTTTTTAAGACGAGATACATGGAAAACATTGCAAAATCGACTACTATCCGGGAGGCTTAAGCTATGTACTACTTGGCTCATCTTTTTTTTAATTTGGTACAATCCAACTTCAAATTCTCTCTTTGTCCTATGTTGGTCGACTTGTTGCTTCATGTGATTTCTTGCAATACTTGGATTTTCTTTTAACGCTTGAAGGACTTTTTGGGTTTTTTCTAAATGCTAGTTGATCCTTAACTGTTGGAGCTTTTGTTTCGCTAATGGCTAAGTCCTTCCATTTAGGAGGCTCATATCCGTACATAGTTTGAAATAGAATCGTTCTTGCTAGAGTGTGGCAAGTAGAATTGTACCACCATTCGGCGAGATGTAACCATTGAGCCCACTTATTTTGTTTGTTTGTTGCATAACAACGAAGGTAAGCTTCTAAACACTTATTGACAGTTTAAGTTTGACCGTTTGTTTGCGGATGATATGCAAAACTCATGTTGAGGTATGTTCCAATATTTTTGAAGAGGTCCGTCCAAAAATTCCCTTTAAGTTCAGCATCTCTGTCGCTAACAATGACTTTGGGAAATCCATGGAATTTGTAGATATTCTTGCAGAATATCTCAGCGATCTCGTTTGTTGAATCTAATTTCTTCATTCCTATGAAGTGTGCATACTTTGTGAGTTTGTCTATTACTACAAGAATTTTATCTTTTTCGTCTAACATGGGTAATCCTTCAATAAAATCCACTAATATTTCTTCCCACTTTTGGTTTGGAATATTTAAGGGGTGGAGCAGACCAAGGGTCATAAATTCATAATGTTCTCACTTTTATTTCGCTAGCATTAATCACATTTTGCTACATATTTTTGAATGTTGTTATTCATTCCCTTCTGAAAAAATGATTGCCGTGCATTATAGTAGATTTTAAAGAAACCTACATGTCCGACTGATAGTGAATCGTGGGACTCTTTGAGAACTTTGGCTTTAAATTTGGAGTTGGGACTTATGTAAATTCTTCCCTTGTACCACAGAATATCGTTTTTCCATTGAAATTTTGAATTATGAGGAGGGTTATTGATTATAGCAAATGTTTCTGAATCTTTTGCATATTCACTTCAAATCTTATTAAGTCATTCTAGGAGAGCAACTGAAATTGCAAGTAATAATAATTCTTCCTCTTTCCTGGACAGAGCATTTTCCACTACGTTGTCTTTCCCTTTCGTATGTAATATATCCATGTCGAAGGCAGCAATTTTTTCGATCCACTTTTGTTGTTCTGTAGAGAGTGTTTTTTGTTGAAGGACGTGTTGAAGACTATTATGGTTTGTTTGTATTAAGAATTTAGTTACCAAAAGATATTGTTTGCACTTGGCTAATGCGTGCATAATGGCGAGCATTTTGTTGTTATATGTAGACTTGAGACATTCTTTCTTGTTGAGCTTTCTGCTTTCAAACGTGATTGGGTGACAATCCTGCATCAATGTTGCTCCTATGCAAAAACTTGAAGCATCACATTCAATTACAAACGGCTTTGAAAAATCTGGAGTTGCCAATACAAGTGCATTAGACATAATTTCCTTCAAATCTTCAAAACACATTTCTGCTTCATCATCCCATCGAAATGAGTTCTTATTTAGAAGGTTCGTTAGGGGTGCGGTTACATGGGCATAGTTTTTAATAGACTTTCGATAGTACCCAGTCAACCCTAAGAATCCTATTAACTTGGAGATGTTAACTGGTTTGGGCCATTCTTGTATAGCCTTGATCTTATTAGGACCTACTTTTACTCCTTCCTTGGATATTATGTGTCTAAGGTACTCTACTTCTTCTTTTCCGAAGGTGCACTTGGACATCTTTGCATCGAACTAATGTTCTTCTAATATAGTGAGAACTTGCTCCAGATGTTGTAGATGCTCCTTCCATGTTTTTCTATAGATTAGAATATCGTCAAAGAACACTAACACAAACTTCCTTAGATACGGACGAAATACCTCATTCATAGTGGCTTGAAAGGTTGTCAGAGAATTAGTTAATCCAAAGGGCATTACCTTAAATTCATAATGACCTTCATGTGTTCGAAAAGCAGTATTCGCTTTGACCTCCAGCCTTATTCTGATCTAGTAGTATCTCGATCTCAAGTCCAATATTGACAAGTATTGGGCTCGATGAAGTTCATCTATAATTTCATCTATAAAGGGGATCGAAAACTTATTCTTAATTGTTACCTTGTTCAGTCCTCGATGTTGAATTTCCACGATCTTGAGTCCAGGATAAATCTTAGAATCTTTGGCGCTACCAAACCAAGAATCTCAACAAAGCTACTTTGCTCAATGGAACAATATAAAGCAGTAAATCACATGGGCACAAGTATAGAAACCTTTTTATAAAACATTGTACAAATATGTACAACAACCCAATCTTCGTTATATTAAACCAATTGAATAATACAACTGTTTAGGACTCCCATACAAAGGATAATGACCCTCAGTTATCCACGAGTACAAGAATACAAGATACACTGACAATCTCATTGCAGCCTCTATGTCGTATCTCATCCTGTCGGTCCTTTGCTTTCGTTCTGCTCTCTAGTGCCCCTTAGTCCATCAAGAGAACACAGAGTCTCCAGGAGGGTTGCCACCTATCACTGCTGCAAGTCGCTTCTGCTACATTGAATACGGGCTTATCCAATTTGCTCTTCTAGGTTGGCCAACACCTGAGCTTCAATCTACCAATCTAGTAGCTTCTTTCGTCCATCAATGAGCTACACATTAGGCCCAACCCTTCACCCAACCTTTAGTTGTCAAGCTCTCATTATGACTGCTTGTCAAGGGCTACTTTGGGCCATCAACATGCTACCCTCCACCAGTCCAATGATTCCCAATACAATCACTGTAGGATCTACTCCTTGTTGAGGTTTCCAACCACCCAAGTCAACCTCAACACATGGCTCCTACAAGCTGCAACAACTGTCCAAGCATGGACCATCCAACTAGCAACCAACTCAACACAATCTCATTAACAAGTACATACCTTCATGGACTAAGCATTGTTGTAGTTCTGTGATCTGGTTAGGGCACAATAGAACTCCAGGTCAACCCTCCCAATCTGCCACCTAAGCTTCTTCACTGTTGCGGATGTCCTTCCTTGATGAGTTGCTCCTATATGTTGGTTGTAGGGCCACTTCCCAGCCCTTTGTTCACATTTTCGTCCCTCTCCAAAATGGTGAAACAGAACTCGGCCTATTGTACCAATTTGTTGCCTCAATCAAGGGTCTGTCCACACAAAAACTTGCCCAAAATTACCACAATACTTCGGTCTTATCTCCTACTCGGAATTCGGACCCAAACAAAGAAGAATATTACATAAATCATGCCCAAATTTGCCCTTAAGCCTATGGCCTTCCTCCTGTAGCAACTCGGCCTAATCACAAATGTCAAACTCACACCTTTGTCCTCCTTCTCTTGCGCTCGGCATATTTCAGAGAGAAATCTATGAGTTGATGCACATTTGGATGTCTAAAATGAATCACATCACCTTTATTTATACACTTTAGAAGGGCTCAACGAATTAGTGAAGAAACATGACTTTTGGTTAATTTCACTGCAAGCCTTCATGATTTGAACACCCAAATAAATTAATTGTGAACTCCAAAAATTCATATCTCACTAAGGACAACTCAGATTTTGACGATTCTCGAAGCGTTGGATTCTCTTCGCTGTCCTATATCATCTCCATCCATCACATGTCCAAAATGCTCCATGGTTTTTGCCCAAACATCGATGGGTGCAAAATCCCAACCCTGGGTTCCAAGCCCACAAATAAGTTTTGTAACGCTTCACCCTCCAAACCCTGAACCCTAGGGCTTAAAGTACCTCCCAAGCTACTCAAAAAACAACACTCCCTCTTAGCGAGGGAGGTACTTCCAAGACTAGGAAGTAACTCATCACCATCATCACGGCTAGCAATACTCCCCCAACTCTTGGCGCTCACCACTGCAGCAATCCCTGTAGCGTGAACTACACCTCTCTCAGAAGTGTTGTTGTTACTGGATGCATCCTGCTGCTTCTTCTTTTCCTGTATCGCTTTCCAATCCCTCCATGATTCATTCTTGGCAGTAGTAGGAGCACCCTTGCACCCCATTGACCACGTGCTCTTCTTGTGCTACAAAGTCTCCCTCTGAATCTGTAAACTCCTGCTAGAACTCGACTCCCTTTGAGCCTCTGGAACCTGTACATAATACTCTAAAGCCTGCACCTGCAACTGTTTCTCTGGAACCTTCATCTAATCTTCCTGTTTATTCTTTCCATGATCCATAGGCTTGCCCGTTAGCCTGTATAGACCATGCTCTCTAACTCCAAGCACAATACCTGCGAAGCTAGAGCCTTTGGGCTTGAGTCTTGCCTTCCCATCCTGGAACACGACCTCAAACCCCTTCTTCTCGATCATCGAGAAATATATCGCGCTCCATCTGAGCCCTGGTACAAACAATGCATCCTAGACTCGCATCACCCATCAAGTTTCCATCCTAAATGGCACAACTCCTGATCCTCAGATCTCCTTCTGACTCTTGCCACCCAACACCATGTACAACTTCGAATCCCATTCAGCTAGAGTCTCGAACACACCCTGTGACCCTGTCATATGTTTTAACGCACCACTGTCCACATACCATCCATCCTCATCGATAGTACCCTACGAAAAATGAGAGATCATAGCAAAGTTCTCCTCCAATCTCCGGGTGAGAGCATCTATCTCAGCAAAAGTGGCAACACCGGCAACCTGCTTCCCTTTCTTCTTCTCGTCATCTCCCTTCTTCTTCATCAGACATCTCGACGAAAAATGACCCATCTCACCACAATTGAAATACTTGACTTTACTCAAGTCCTTCTTCTGCTTACCCTTCATTCGTGTTGCAAATGCCACGTCATCATCGAAAGTTTTCTTCCTTGGATGAGATCCTCGTCTCGCAACTCTTCCTAAATGAAGTTGTCCTTAGCATATTCCAGTGTGGCAACTTTTCTCTGACAACGATTCCCTTAATGAAGGGCATCCATTCCTCGGTGAACCTTTTCAAAGCAATCCTTGCCATATCATAATTTGAAATAGTCACATCGACGACAGCAAACTCAACTTTGACTTGAGACAATCTAGTCAGATACGAAATCACTCCTTCACCCTATATCATCTTGGTGGACTTGAACTTATCTTCCAATACCAGTACCCAGTTCTCGTTCTTATTCTAGAACAAATTCTGAAGAACCATCCACATCTCATGTGCAGTGTTCTTCCCGTACAAATGAGGTATTCGAGGATCCTTCACACCATCAAGGATTATCAATCTCACCCTCGTATACAAATACTCGTACACTTCCAGCTCCTTTGGGTCAGTTGGCTTCTTGAAGGCTTTCTCGGCAAACTCCCAGATCCTGTTGACCTGCAAGACCAACTTGATCCTTTCCTTCCATGGACTATAGTTGGACAACCCCTCCAACCTGTCCTCATACCTAAGACCAACGTGCAACTTCGACATTGTAGTGATCCCTTCACCTACAACGTGACCAACTCCCTCTTAAGTTATACTTCGTTGTGCACACTATGATATAATGATTCACTATCTTCCAAAGTAGCTCAAACACGCTCTGATACCATGTTGAGTTTCCACGATCTTGGGTCTAGGATAGAATCATAGAATCTCTCACACTACCAAACCAAGAATCTCAACAAAGCTACTTTCCACAGCGGAACAATATAAAGCAGTAAATCACACATGCACAAGTATAGACAACATTTTACAAAATATTGTACAAATATGTACAACAACCCAATCTTTGTTATATTAAACCAACTGAATAATACAACTGTTTAGGGCTCCCATACAAGGGATAATGACCCTCAATTATCCACAAGTACAAGAATACAAGATACACTTACAATCTCACTGCAGCCTCTATGTTGTATCTCATCTTGTCGGTCCTTTGCTTTCGTTCTCTCTAGTGCCCCTTAGTCCATCAAGAGACAACACATAGAATCTCCAAGAGGGTTGCCACCTATCACTGCTGCAAGTCGCTTCCGCTTCAATGAACACGGGTAGATCCAATCTGCTCTTCTAGGCTGGCCAACACCTGAGCTTCAATCTGCAAATCTAGTTACTTATTTCGTCCATCAAAGAGCTACATATTAGGCTCAACCCTTCACCCAACCTTCAGCTATCAAGATCTCAATATGATTGTTTTCAAGGGCTACTTTGGGCCATCAACACGCTACCCTCCACCAGTCCAATGATGCCCAATACAATCACTACAGGATCTGCTCCTTGTTGAGGTTTCCAACCACCCAAGTCAACCTCATCACATGGCACCTACAGGCTGCAACAACTATCCAAACATGGACCATCCAACTAGCAACCAACTCAACACTATCTCATTAACAAGTACATACCTTCATGCGCTGAACATTGTTGTAGTTTGATGGTCTACTTAGGGCATAATAGAACTCCATGTCAACCCTCCCAATCTTCCACCTAAGCTCCTTCACTGATGTGGTTGTCCGTCCTTGTTGATTTTCTCCTATACGTTGGTTGTAGGACCACTTCCTAGCCCTTTGTTCACACTTTCAGCCCTCCCCAAAATGGTGAAACAGAACTTGGCCTGTTGTACCAATTTGCTACCTCAATCAAGGGTTTGTCCACACAAAAACTTGCCCAAAATTACCACAGTACTTCAGCCTTATCTCCTGCTCAAAATTCGGACCCAAACAAAGAAGAATATCACATAAATCATGCCTACATTTTCCCTCGAGCCTACAGCCTTTCTCCTGTAGCAACTCAGCCTAATCACAGGTGTCAAACTCACTCAAACAAAGACCTAAACACCTTCGTCCTCCTCTTGAGCTTGGCCTATTTCAAAAAGAAATCTACTAGTTGATGCACATTTGGATGTCTAAAATGAATCACATCACCTTCTATTTATACACTTTAGAAGAGCTCAACTAATGAGTGAAGAGACATGACTTTTGGCTACTTTCACTTCAAGCCTACATGACTTGAACGCCCAAAAAATTCATATCTCACTAAGGAAAACTCAGATTTTGACGATTCTCAAAGCGTTGGATTCTCCTCATCATCCTATATCATCTCCATCCATCACATGTTCAAATGCCCCATGGTTTTGGCCCAAACATTGATGGGTGCAAAACCCCAACCTTGAGTTCCAAGCCCACAAATGACTTTTGTGGCGCTTCAGCCTCCAAACCCTAAACCCTAGGGCTTCGAGTACCTCCCAAGCTACTCAAAAATCAACACCCGATAATCTACAATAGTCTAAAGGACCCATCCTTCTTTCGGACTAAAACCACTGGAGCAGTGTATGGGCTTCTACTTTTTGTAACGATTCCGCACTTTAAAATATCTTGGACTAATCTTTCGATTTTAGTTTTTTGTGGTGTGGATACCTGTACGACTTGATGTTGAGAGGATTTGACCCTGATTTGACTTTGATTATGTGCTCGATTTCTCTTTCAGACAGCATTTTCATAGGAAGATCTTGGAACACCTTTTTATGTTTTTGGATCAGTTTTTGAACTTCAGGTGGTAGTTCTTAAACTTCACGTGTTTCATTGCTAAACAATCTTGAAGCCAACATCTCCATCTGATGACACTGCACTATATATGTTGGTGCTCCCTTCCAGATCAGCTTCACCATCTGTTATATGATACAATTTGATTCTCAGGGGGCTGGAATCCATATAACTTGTATTTCTGCCCCTCCCATTTAAATTTTATAAATTACTTTTGATGGTTGGTAGAGTAAGTGCCTAGGGTTTGTAGCCATTGGATACCTAGGACCACATCCACTCCTAATGGTACAGCATAAAACGGAGATTCTAGCTTATAGTCCTGAATCTGTAATTTGACTTTATGGCATTTCCCTACTTTTTCAATTTTTTTACCGTCACCTACCATAACTTTCATATTGGGCATGGGATATACGAAAATGCTGAGCCTTTTTGCCATATTTGAGTCCAAAAAGTTGTGGGTGTTGTCAGTATCTATTCGAACCATTATGGTGCTCTTTTTGGTATGTGCTTTTAATTTTAATGTCTGGGGCTGAGATAATGACACTTGCGGAATATTCTCGTTATCTAGTTCTGGAGAGAATTGTGGAGAATCTTTAAGTCCTTCTTCATCTAATTCTTCACTGTCTGAATCATTGGTTGCTTTGCATGTAAACAGGTTCTTGGTCTCTTTTCCCTGAGCACATTTATGTTTAGGATCCCATTTTTCGCCACAACATTTGCAATTACCTTCTTTCATTCTTTGCATTTCCAAATTAGTTTTTTCTCCCTCACGAAGATGTGGTGGAACATATTTTGTTTTATCTGTGTTCGTAGTTTGGGGAAATCTTCGTCTCAAATATACTCTTTCAACTTTTGGCCACTGCATCTTTTTGAACTTTTCTTTGCAGCTTTTGCTTTATGTCTTGCTTCTTCTATAGAAGTGATGTCATGAAGCTCAAGCTCAGCCTAGAGATGTGGTTTATGTCCCATGATGTATGATTGAATGAGACGAATCTCTAATAATCCAGGTACTCATGTAGCTAGAGTTTTCCATTCTCTAGTGTATTCGTCTACATCTCCTTTTTATCGCAGTCTGGTGAGTGCGAAGAAGAACTCTTCTTTCTTGACACCTTGGAACCTCTTATAGAATGCATTTTTATATTTCTTCCAACTGATAGCAAGTGTTGTCTTTTTCCACCACATATACCAATTATATGCTTCGCCTTCCATTTGCATGGATGCATGCCTAATCTTTTCATCGTCATTGTCAATATCATAAATCTCGAAATATTATTTTGCTTTATTGATCCATGCAACATTGTATTTCTCGTTACCGTCAAATTCGAAGAGCTCAAGTTTTTCTCTTCTTTGATATGTAGCAACGGTGGGCTTAAGAAGAGGTATTGATTTGAGAGCTGCATATTTTGAAAATTCATGTTACTATTTTGTTGATTGAGCATGGAAGATGCTTTTGGAGACAGGGTTCAGATGTGAGTCTGACGAGTTTGATGTATTTGAAGAATCTGGATGTTGAGTAGCTTCGTTATTCTGGGGTATTTGATCAAGAGTAATTTTCAACTTTTCACAAATACAGTTCAACATCGCCATTGCTTGATTATGAGTTATTGGTGCTGCATTATGATTTTGATCCACCTTATTTGAAAGGATTGCATGATCCTTTTTAAATTTGTTATGATTATGCTCAAGCTAACTCTTTATTCTCTTCGTTGTATTCTGGAGCTCCTTGATTTCATTAGAATGTCCTGTGACCTTATTCTCAAGATCTATCAATTTCTTATTAAAATCGTTCATCATCACTGATGATGACATCGATCGAGTGTGTGGTGGTGTATATATATATATATATATATATATAGTTGTTAATAGGTAAATTATAGGTCGAAGGAACGATGAAAAGGTGGCTCGAAGAATTTGACGGCTGTGTATACGAATCGGTTGAGTGGTGTCGGGTCGAGATAAGAAATAACAGAATGGCGACTAGTCGTCTCAGTAGGGAGACGTTGAATATCGGGGCGTGGAAGGAGGTGAGGCATGCAATCAGAGGAAGGGCAACGTAACACTTGTGATCTGTGTGGAAAATCGGTGTTGACAACACGATTTTAATAGGAGCTGAATTACGTAAAAATCACTGTGGGGACAAACAACATGACGATACAAGTGGATGGTCGGAACAGTCAACGAAAGGCAGTGGAAACATGACAGTCGAAGGTGATGGTAGTGCAGATGGCGGGGAATAGGGTGTTGGGAACAACGAACAGTGAACGGCGGCGTTGAGGACAGCAACTGTGCAACAGTTACCCAAGAGCGAACCCGCTCTGATACCAGATGGAGCATAAAAGCTCAGTTATAGAAAAAAACATATATATATTTTATTAATAAACTGAATAATGAATTATACAGAAGGACCCTTGGCTTATATATTGCCTCGGGTGCCTCTTGGTGAAAGGGCATGATCTTCTAATCGTGCCATTTTGCCTAATTAACCTAATAATTACAAACCTATTAATGTTTTTTTCCCAGGGAGAAAATATCATAATTTCATTAATTGTTGAAATTACATGTTGTAGATGCCCGTAAGCATATGCAAATACCGTGACCTTAGTCTGCTGATAGTAGTTCCAAAAATAGATACTAAGTAGACCCAGTAGGGTGTGTTGTACAAACTGTGCTATTACAAAACCAAAATGTCACCAGAGGGTGATAATTGTTCAAAAGCTCAAAAGTGCTAATTACCACATTTACATAACTGTGTTAAATAACAAAAAGTGTTGTAAATCTTAGGGGCTGTCCGCCCGCGAAGTTCCTGGTCTATGTATGGCCTATGAAAGGACTGATAGACTCTTTCCAGTGTATGTTCAGTGATCAGCCATTCTCCTCGAGGACGACCTATTGCCTCTTTCAAAAGCTTGTCCGCATTTTCATTACGCTCCCCGATGTAGGAGCACCTTCCACCGCAGGCCGGGAAAACTTATTAATGTTTTACATAACAAGGCACCTCCTTTCACAAATCTTTTTTGCAAACCCTAGCCCTTGAAATTCCCTTGGCCCTTCTTAGAGAGCCTTGCACCTTGCTTGTCAAGCACGCAAACCACAAAATTGAGTCTCTCTTGCGAATGGGCTTTAGGAATCACTCATCTCTTCATTGTCTCATTCATCTAGTGATTCCCTTCCATATCGGGTCTCCTCCCATTAGTGAAAATCCGTAAAGAGCAGGGAGCTTTGGTTGAGGTGACAGTGGGTTATCGCTCCATTGTTGCCCTTGACCTAGTAGTTGCCCTTTAGGATCACCTCCTAGGACCCCTGCTAGTTTGAGCGGTAACAGGACACGCAACAAACAAGTTCGATCTCCTCAAGAAAGAAGTTGGAAAAGGGACGAAAATCAAGAATAAGAAGAAGAGCAAGATCGAAGTCTTGGACCTCTCTCTCTCTTATGTTAGGGTTTCTAAAGTTATTGGGCAGGGCAAAATTCTGAAGTTGCATCGAAGCTATGAAGTTGCATCAATCTAGGTCAAAGTTGTGAAGCTGCATCAAGGTCGAAGTTATGAACTTGTGAAGCTACATCAAGGTCGACGCTGTGAAGCTACATCTAGGTCGAAGTTGTAAAGTTGCATCAAGTTCGAAGTTGTGAATCTACTAGATCGATGTTGTTGAAATTACTAGGTCAAAGTTGCAAAAGCTATTGCTAGGGGTTGAAGTTGTTAGAGAAGTTCCTGGAAGGTCGAAGTTTGTTGCTAGATGCTGTGTGAGGAAAGCTTATCAAGAAGGAAGATCAACTTGATCTTGGAGGGGTCTTTGTTAAGGGTCTTAGGTCTTGGAAGTCGTCATTTGAAGATTCTATAAGAGGAGGAGAATTCTTGTGTGTTTTCCTCTCAAGAGGAGAGGTTTTGGCCCTGGCTAGCAGCCTACATTTTGTGTCCTCTTGTCTCATTGATTTTCATAGTTTGGTAGTTGTTTGATGATAAGAAGAGTAATAATAATCAAGTGAAAGAAGAAGCTAATCAAGTTAAGTAAAACACATCACAAGCAGTTATCAAACCTAATCTCGCTGCCCTAGATTTCTCAACACTATCAAGCATCATGCCATTGCTCATCTATATTAATTAGCCAAATCTTGTCAAACCCTTGCAACTGTTATCAAATATTGTCATACACTAGCTTCAATGATCAAATCAAAATAACATACTAATATGCATATTCCGGTCACCTGCAAACACAAGTTTAGTCAATACATTCATATTCTCTATAGTAAGTCAAACATTCAAACTTCCCTACTCATAGAAATTTTTGTTGTCTGCTCCATATCTAAAGGACTGTCATACTCTTGGTGCATTCCTGATTTTATGCATAAGGATTTAGTTTTGTGACCTACGGGCATAACCGCACCCCTAGGATTTCTTTCGTGCGGTTGAGGCTGAGTAAGGAAAACTCTCTTCTTAGACCAGAACTTGCTGCAAACGAACAATATCAAATATTTGTTTATTTATGTCCAGAAAATACACTTCAACAGTAAGGAATCTTCCATATAATTAATGCAAATGAGAATAGGTGTAGGGATCTGTAACAACCCTGGTGAAAATTCCATGTAATAACAATTAAAAAACAATAACCACGGTTGATGGGAGACTTATTCCAAGCTGAATGTTGGGCAAGACATCCTAGGGGGTGTTCATTTGGTTATTTGTGGCTAAGGAAATTGGCAAAGGCAATGGCTAACGCTTTGGAAAGGAAAAATGGCATTTTTGGCGCATTTATTTATGAAAATAATGGAAATTAGGAGAAAAGGAAGGTGAAAAGTCACAGGTTGCATGTGAGGAGGAAAATGAAGGAAAATAATGGAAAATGAAGAAAATAGAGGCCTCATTCATAAAAAGGCTTCTGAGAATCAGTCGGTAACCTTTTGTTAGTGGAGTTTTGGAGCTCTCTCATTATTCTCTCTCTCTCATGCTCTTGGACTCTTAGAGTTTTGTTGGAGCATCTTGGCATTGGAGCAAGAAAAGCAAGGAAGGCAAGAGGAAGCAAAGGTCAAGTAGGGAAAGGCAAGATCAAGCAGCTATAGCAGGCTTCATTGCAGTTATCGACTTGCATGTGTATTTTCCTTGCTAGATTCAGCATGCATGGTAATGTGGTTCTTTTCCATCATGGCATGGGTTTTGCCAAGTGTAACAATGTTTTCAACCTAGCCTTGCCATTTCCGAATAGCCATGGTGTGATGGGGTTCTCATGTTTTGGTTGAGCTGGATTATTGGGTGGATTTGAAGCTAAGTGGGGTGGATCTCCAAATGATAGAGCATATGGCCTAGTGGTCGCTGAACCAGACTGTGGATCACAGTAAAGAAACTGGCCTAGTGACCCCTGAGCTACATTGTGGGTTGCGATAAAGCCAAGATTGTGTTGCCTCGATGGGCCTAGGAATCCTTGTTGGTGTATGGCAGGATACGATAAAGCCAAGAGGTGGTTTGCTCTCCGTTGGGCCTAATAATCTCGGGTTTGGGATATGCGGTAAAGCCTAGAGAGTGAGTCTCGGTTTAGGGCCTAGCGATCTTGGTTGGATTGCGGTAAATCTTGTGAGACTAGGAAACAGGAAAATTCCTCATGGTGTAGGTGGAGAACTCCGATGGCATCCATACTTGTTTGGCCTAGTGATCGAGTGGAGATCACGGTAAAGTCTGTTATGATGTGTTCATTGTGTTGGCCTAGTGATCCGAGATGGATTACCGTAAAGCCTAGTTTCTGTTGATGAGGGTGAGGTGTTTGAGCCTCAGTATGCACTGGTTGGTTCTTTTGGTTTGAGTCCCACATTCATGCTTGGAATATGGCACGGGGATGTTGGCTGAAGAGAGGCTTGGCTCAACCAATTTATGGTTGGGTGGAACATTGTAGTCTTGTTGGAATTTCTAAGTTTAACTCATTAGAAATTCTTCCTGTACTATCTGGTTTATTTCTTCCTACTTGTTTAATTACTTGTCAAGTTATTTACCATGTAAACACTGAAAAATAAACACAAGTACAGTATCAACATCTATAGCTCATCAACTGCAAGAAAACAAGCACACAAGTGACACCGTTATTTTTGGACCAATGTCCAAAGAAAAACCCAATGCGGGAAAACCGGCGCAGCTATTCAGAGGGTTTTATTATTATGCAGTTTTCATATTACAACCAAGGTGCCAGAAATGGCTCACCCAACAAAGAATGCCCTCGGCAGTAGTACCTCTCCTCGGAGATAGATATTACCGCTGATCAATCACCGGATGAACGATCCCACAGCAACAATTGCAGCTTCACTGCTTTGCGTCACTTTGATAGGGACTGCGTCACCCTTCCTGGCTCACCAGCACCCAGTCTGCCCCACGAAAATCTTCCCAGCGCTGCCTCTTGGCCTTGTGTCAGCTCTGCTAACCTCTGCGCAGCTACTGAAGCCTCTGCGTCAGTCTTCAAACCCTTTGTGTCACCGACGCTGGCCTTTCCCAGCTCTGCATAGCTCCCAGCTGCCTCTGCGTCAACCTCTCCGAGATCTACGCTATCTCTCTGGTACCAACTCTGCCTCTCTGCTATGTATTCACTGCCCCTCGCTGCTGATCACTGATTCAACTTTGCTTAGCAACCCCACTCTAGCAAAATGAATGATTGATCACTCTGGTGTATCCTCCACCTAACCCTCAAGCCTCCTCTTATACTTTTCTCGTTGGTCTATCAACAGCCGAGATTAAATCTCTAATCAACGGCTAAGATTAGATTTGGCTTGATCGATGACTTTTGGAACCTTCTAACCCTATTTTATATTAATACCCATTAATATTTTATTTTTCCTAAGTTTAGACTAAGGAACTCCATTAAAAATATTAATTATTTTAATATCTCCCAAACTGGTTATAATCTATCCAAACCATTTCTAGGTCTTGGAGATCTCATGTGCTTTAGCCTCTCCACCAATTTTCATGGCTAGCACAGATCCGATGCTACCCCAAATCAACAAGTCCCATCTTCGGTTGGTTTTTGCATTCATTAATGAGAAATTCATTCCCTTGATTTTCTTGTGTAAATGTACTGATGTATATATATGGATTTTGATGGTTGATATGTTTATGGTATTTCTATTCCTATTATGTTGGTTATATGTGTATTTTATGGCAGTAGCTATGTATTGCTCTCAGCGTGTTTTTACTTGTATATGAATGGATAATGTGTCTATGACCTAATAGATGATAATGCAATAATTGACATGAGGGAAGAATGATTCATAGCGATTCTCGGATAAGTATGAGATCCCTACACTTAATTTTGTTGTTTACACCTGTAGGTTACATGTTGATGATATGTTTGACGAAATGCCTGTCATTGCTAGTAAGGGTTTAGTTATGGTCTTTTTCAGCTTATTGCTTTTGCATCATTACTTCCATACTAAGTCACCGGATTCGTCCTAAACCCCCTACGAATCCCGAATCCAACGAATCCGACACGATTCGGTCCGGATTCGTGTCCAAATCATATGACACATCGTGTCCGTTTCCAACACGTCGAATCCGAGGTCGTGTCACGATTTTCAAAAGCGTGTCGCGATTTTGGGACACGTGTCCTATTTCCAGGACTCGCTAAGCTCAGCGCGGGAAAGAAAAGGGCGTGTTTGCTCATTAATATTTTCATTTGGCAAGTGATTTGTGTTGTTGGCAAGTGATTTGTGCTGTTGCAGCAAGGAGTAGAGCATTTTGGCAGCTTCATGATCAAGTCTAGGCCCTAGTATTGATATGCTATTCATGGTAATGTTAAATTCTTAAAGTAAAAGTGACATTCTCCTTAATCTTCATTTTCATCCTTTTACTTAAATTTTTAACATTACCATGAAATGACTCAGGATGTTTGAGAGTGGTTCCGGCCTCATTGGATTTCATATGGAGAAAGTAGAATTTTAGATTTCATTCAAAATCCAGCAGACTTATCAGTTTTTCAAGATTTTAGGATTGGGGGATTGCAATGTTTTCATTGAATTTTGTCATGTATTAGGGTATGGAACTCATATTTAATCAAGAGCACCAAACCAAGAGCTTCGGAATATGTCGCTCCCGCTCCCGTTTTCGCTCCCGCTCCCTGCTTTCACTCCCGCTCCCAAGTAACACTGTTCCTGATGATATGGGTCTAGACACCACTATTGAGTTGACATTGGCCAACATGGATCTCAATGATCGAGTGCTAGAGTCTGTTAGATTTGATGACTTAAAGGGGTCAACCTCCATACCAGCAGATGCAGAGGCGACCATGGATACAGGGGAGGAGGAGGAGAGCAGTGGGGACCATGATGATGGGGACAGTGATGCTGATTCTGATGCTGATTGATGCCTTGAGGCTTGTATACCTATAGTTGTTTTATATTTTCTATTTCTATTTGCCATTGGCATTCCACCAACACTACCCTATGTACACATTGATTTGATGATTAATGAGAAAACTACAAATGTCAGTTCTTTAGTGTTTTATCTTACTATCTTTGTTGTAAAGTTGTCTTTCAGTTATGAATATGAATCATGATTTAAATTTTTAATGATTTTCATTTATTGTGACCCAGTACCACTGATTTATTTGGAATTTTGTATGTACTATGGCAATTGCTTAATAGGCTATAGATGAAGATCTTATGTTTGAACATCAATAAATTTGTTCATTAATTAAAATGTTGTAGGAAATATATAATACTAATTTTTAATTATATATTATATATATTATATATATATATATATATATTAATAAAATAATATATAACATGTCCTGTTCCAGGGGGTCAGCGTGTCCGAATCCGACACCACGAATCTCGAATCCTACGTGTCCCGAATCCCCGTGTCAGGTGACTTAGCTTCCATATATTTTCACTGATTTTAAGCTATCACTCCATTCTAGGCAGTGACCTGGGCTCTGGGCCTGAAAAAGTGGCTTAAATCCCGGGGTCATTGGCACAGAACTGGCAACATTGGTCTCTGATCGCTGGAACATAATTGGCATCTTCGGGCTCTGGTCGATGGCAGGCAAGCCTGTGAGAGAGACTTTGGGTTTTTGGTCGCTCCCTTGCCCATAGCATGAGAGTGACTATGGCCTAAGAGATCCACAACAGCAGTGGGACCCAAGGACAGGCTGTCTGAGTGACTGACATGTCTCTTAAGGGTTCTGAAGCTGATGTTGGATGACTGTGTATGATGTTTTCATCGATTCCACTTCCTTAAGGTCACATACGAGGTCGAATCTGATCATAGTAGCCTTTTGTCTCATGTTCACCCCGGATGACTAGTGACTTGTGTAGATGTGGGAGGAGGGTGTTACATGATCTTATGAAGAGTCTCCCTCTTAATGAGCAACCACTTTAGACTTCATCATTATCAACCTATCTATAATACTGTCATGCATCAGCAGAATTATTAGATCATGAAATCAAACTATATCAAGTTCTATAGCATATATCCATCATGGTCATAACATGTTAACATCAATTATTTCATCATCTCATGTGAACATGACATCAAATTTCCATCAAGAGTTAGAGTCATGTGATTAGGGCAGTTGGCAGGTTTATCATCATACTTCAAAGATCATAATTACTACATCACTTCTTTACTAAATCATCAAGACAGGGCATCCGGATTTATCACATTGTTCAGTTCGCTAAGCTTATCAAAACAAGGTCAACAAGAATATCCTGAGCAACAATCTTATTGTTATACTTCTATCATCACGATTATCATGCTTGTCACAAGCATTCACAATAGTATCAAGTCACCATATCAAAAACAATGTATCTAGCTTGCTTCATAAGATCTAGAAATTCATCATGTAAGATATGTTCCCAAGTATACCAATATATCAATAGATCAATGTTTCTAAGTAGCTTTACCATGACTTAATAGAATGTAAGATACTTGTTCAATACCAAGTGCCTTGTCTCATCGTAAGTACCATGAATCAAACTTTCATATGCATGAGCCATTTGTGAGGATGGCATTCCTATCATACCTTAGGGCTTATCTAGCCATCCTATATTGCAGTTATAACCTTGAAATAAAGCACCATACATACCTTGTGTGTTCAAATACTTGTGCACCTTCTTATTTTACATAAGTAGCTATAGCACTTTGTCAACTTTTCATCAAGTGCCTCTTTTCCTTTTCCAGCGCTAGTTCTTCTCTTCCTGCACTAGCCAGATCCTCAAGAAGGATCCACTTATCACAACTCATCAGGAGGTTAGACGCATCCAAATACCCAAATATACATGGAAGAAGTATAAGTAATAATCAAAGCAATAAACTCAAACAGGAATAGAATCACAAAGAGTTAACATAAATCTAAAAGGTACTTATCTTAATGAGAGGTGAGCTCTCCCTCTTGAACCAACCATCAAGAGTCATGATTGTCCATTGACTATATAACATTGTAGCCTTCAATATTTCAACTAACTTCATCAGCAACCAGGCCTAATAGACACTATCCCATCTAGGGCTTCATCAAATCTAACACAAGTGCTTGAGCATCTTCACATTAGTCATGCTAGGGTTTCTAAATTGCATATCTCAAATATTTTCCATAACCAGGGTTTCTTCCAAACCCTAACCTCATAATATCCATCAAACTCTAATAACCAAATTGCCTAGAGTTTCCTTCATACTCTACTATTATTTTAGGTCTCCTCCATCTTCTCTTGCATCCATCAAGGGTGTCTTCATAGGGGTGATCTTCAATAACTTTTCTTCAACCCAGCTCTAATACCGTGTTTTTTTTCTTAGGGCTATATTGTTTTTTGCTTTGATAATTGCATTTCATCATTTCCATATAGAATTCACCCCATAGCATTATAACATTATTCATATTTACAACATTATTCAACAGCATATGCAATTATGTAAAAAGAACAACATCATCATCATCAATGCAACAGAATATAAAGGAACAATAGAAGAAAAAATATTCACGCATAGAGACACCAGGAATGGTCAGAGACCAGGGCAAAACCCATTATGGGTAAAACCCTTTCAAGTTTTTCTTCTTATTAGATTGTCATTGAATGATTCAGCAAAAGAGAGTATAATGATCCATATCTTCATCCATACAACTATACAGCAAAATCAACTAAACAATATCCATAAGATGAACCCAACAATGCTAATAATCCAAAAACCTTGATTCAGGAACATGTATTCAAATGTCATTGTCAGTAGTCAACAGGCAAATACTTCGGTCAACTGAAAAATTCAACCTTTAGGTTTCAGTCGCAGGGAAGATGTGTCATGCATGCGGTTGAAAGGCTTCGGTGGAAATTTCTCCACGACATGCATGCAGCAGCAGTTGAAATTTCTCCATGACATGCCTGCGACTGAGACCCAAAACCCTAAAAATAGAGATACGAGCTTCGAACCCTGCGATTTTGGACCTATGCCAACCAATCTCCGCAAACTTGCCTCAGACCTGTGCGAGCAAAACCAAAGAAGAGAATAGAAGAATGTCTCATGATCATGTCCAAATGAGGTTGGGGTCACTTGTATTTATAACCTTCCAAGGGTGTCCAATTTGCTTTAGGTCGACCTAATCAAATATGTACATGTGGGCTTTGTTGTCGCTCAGATTGTATAGGCACCGTGATAACTGCTCAGGGCGGAGGCTATCACTCTGATCCCCGCCCACTTCATTCTAGTTGTCTCCCAACAGCGAGCTATGGGAGGTAGTCCCTATGGAAATGAGGTGATGGAAAACAAGTTGGGACCCAACTTGTCTGGGAGACACAATTGAGTGGCTTAGCTACTTGGTAAAATTTAACAAGATTAAGGATTTGATTAGATTTAACCAGTGCCTTATGGAGTCAAAGTTGTTGCTTATTATTAATTATAACCAAGTAACTGGATGGACAACCGTTGCTTACATGATTAACTAACCTGTATGAGATGCAACTCCTAAGATCTAAGCGTGATGCAAGAATCTTAGTTAGTTTTAGATTATATGCCTAATCTAAATGGAAACTCTCCCTTAATTGTTTTCAGAACAGTTTCTAGAGTAGGTTGTGGGATGGAAACCAACGGGAAGCAAGCAAAGGCTTGATTAACGATACCTCCCCCTATGTTCCAACCACCCAGTGCCTCTGGCGCTGCAGAGACAGTGGCTCTGACGACTACAAGGTCACTGTGTTAACCACTAAGAAGAGTTGAATCCCTCAAGCTAAGTGAGAAAGGGTTGTCCTAGGAGTATATCAACCAAGCTTATGCTTGGAGGTAATGACAAGAACACTTAACAATAATTGGAAAAACAATCTTAAAACAAGACAAGTGCTCAATGATACAAGTGCCAACAATAAACAAGAGATCCTCTAGATATTTAACCAATGACAAGAATGAAAGGTAATTAGAGCATTTATCCGCTTATCAATGATTATCAACAAAAGATGCCAATCACAATTACTCAAGGTATTCTAATGAAGATTATATAATAATATGACCAATGAGCTTATGGCAATGCCAAAATTTCAATTAAATTTCAAATGCCCAAAATTACTTGAACCATCGACAACATTAGAGAATTAGAGCTTAAATGCGTGAGTGATTTAAGTGCAAAATCTTTGCGTGAGTGATTTAAGTACAAAATCTGAAAATTTTTATAACTTAAGACAAGACAAACGAATGTTAGATTTCCAATAACCAAAATCAACAGTAATACCTCCAAATTTTCAGCGCTTATTAGCCTTATGACAGCAGTAAGAAAATCACTTTAGATTCAAGAGACAACAAGCATATACCAATTAGATATGATCATTGTGATGCCCAACAACTCGCCAAAGTAAAACCGTGATTTTTAGTCCACTTAAGATGCAATGTTTAGAATTATATCAGATCTGAAATAACTCGTTACAGTGGTAAATAAAATAGACAATCAGTGAGCTATCAATGCTACAACAAGTGCCAAAACATGACCAAGATTTAGAGAAAGCTTGCCAAACTGAAAAATATGATTTTTTTTTAGCCTTGTTAGGTGCGTTATTCGGAAAATATTCAGTCTTCAGATCCAATTCAATAATTATGCAAAGAATTTCCAGCAAGCAAAAATGTAGATCTAGGCTAGATTTGCAAAGCCCAAGTGGCCAAAAATTTAGGGAAAAAATATTTTGCAATTTTAGAGTATTTTGACCAGTTAGATGTGTTTATAGAGCACTTATATCATTTTTATGAATCAGAATTACAGTTGTAATAAAACAGAGATGAAATGAGGGTTTAGACTCTAGAGAGAAAACTCTAGGCCCTAGGCCTTGTAGATCATTGTCAAAATAGTCTTGGCCGTTGATAAATCCTTGATGATTTTTTAATCTTAGCCGTTAAAAATATTTATTTTAAGGAATTTTCGAATTTCTCATTAAATCCATTTTTCCTCAAAAATTTGACTTGACTTAACCACCAAGGTCGAAGGGTCCAATTTTTATTGAAATTTCCAATATTCCCTTGGTGAGGAACCTCCAAAAATTAATTCCTTTGAGACCCACGAATTTTTCCACTTTGAGAATTCAGTATCTCTCAAATTTTAATTATGATTCTAATTAATTAAATTTCTAGCTTAGGATTTTAATTTAATTTTTCTAGAAAAATTAATTAATTGACACTTGAGGGGATTAAATATTTTTCCACCCTCTAATATTTTAGCCATGGTGTCTAAGTATAAGGGACCATGCACTAGAATATTTTTTACATAAGATTTTCTTACAAATTCAACCTCAAAGGGGGAAGCTTAGACCCCCGAATTACATACAATGTCCACATGTTTCAGGTTCGAGTTCGAAATTCGGCAATGAATTAGGTTCGGTTTAGTTTGAATTTTTTGATGAGGTTCGGATGAGGTTTCACCATTAGTTTTGGTCTATATATATATATATATATATATATATAATGAATTATAGGATAAAATAATAAGAAATCAACATCAGTAAACATAAAAAATGCTATCATGGACATGGAAACTGCAAGGATAAATTACAAGCTTGAGTTGTAACATGAAGTTATGAGTTGTGACATCAATCTATGAGTTTTGATCTATGGACTTGGTCAATTGCTATGAGGTTCGCCAAACCCCAATTTTTTTTTAAGGTTCGCCAAAATTCGAACCTCAAGGTTAAAGTTCGACGAACCTTGTGACATAGATTACATACCCAATTCTGTGACACAATATAATCTAGTAAACCAGGTGATTTGTAATAAAATAATTTACCCAATTAGGTTAAATTATTCCCAAATCATTTTTACATAAGCCTCGACTAGAACACTAGGACTCACCTAAGACTTTGACGAAGAATTTCACCCTAGCTTTGGGGTGAGGTTAGAGGGAAAAACTCTATCGACCATCTGTATTTAAAAACACACAAGTCAGTGAGACGAAAAACCTCCTAAGATGAAATTATTGTCAAAATAATAGGCTTACCTAGGTTGTTACATACATTCATGATCTTACTAGCATCATTTACATTAAAAATTTGCAGAATGGGTTTACAATAACTGAAGCAACAAAACATGTAGCTTGTTGGCTTGAATGTAAAAATACACGAGTATTTAATAATAATTTAATATATATATAAGTGATGATTCAATGTTACAACGAGGACCTGCCTTATATACCTAGGTAGGTGTCCCTTTATGAATGGTCATGTCCTTTGGGGACACACCTTTTCACTAAACTAATCACTAATTAATCATTGTTTTGATGTAGTGTTATAACTTATAATCTATATTTACATTATTTTATACAATTTATGTTTGTAACATTGTCCCTTCCTTCAAAAGCTTATTGTTGGTAGTTTCCTTCACTTTAACCTTGAATAATTGTCTTCGCTTGGCTCACGTCATTTTTGATAACCTCGAATAATTGTCTTCACTTGGCTCACGCCATTTTTGATAATTGTCTTCTTTGGTGATATTATTTTAAAACTAGGTTTTTTTTATTTTTTTAATTGTTGATAGTACCACCTTGGGATTAGGGTTGTTCCATTTTTATTTTATATATATATATTTATTTTTTTTCTTTTTAATAATTTGTTTTTTTAGTAATAAATATTTATTATATTAATAAATTTATCAAACCATGTTAATGTTATATAGTTTATAACCAATCGGATTTTTTTCTTTAAGGCAGACGTCAAAAATAGGTTATGGATTTCCCAACCAACGTCACCGTTTGATTTCTGGACGCAGTGTTTCACTGTAGTGTTTAATCTCGTCGGGATGGCGAAAGGGTGTCCTCAACTGGGTAGCGGGGAGGTTTTGGTGAATAGTCGACAACACTGTCGGCGTTGTCCTTCCTCGACCAGCAATTGTCTGCTATCTGCTAGACCCCTGCATTGTCTCTCCTCGACTGGAATCAGGTAGCAGAATCCTGATTAAGGAAAGGAAGGAGTCGTGACGTAAGGGAACAGAACTCCTTAGGCATACTGTGAGCAGAATTCTAAGGAAAATTTGGCATTTCCTCTCTATAAAGCGGAGAACCCATTTCAATTAATGACTCCCGCAAGGCATTTTTACGATGTTCTATTGGGTATACATCCACCAAACCATATGATGTATCATATATTGATTGAACAAAATCCAAAGACACATGGTAAGTGCCTTTTCGAGTTTGGGATGTAATTGGCAAAGGTGGTTTAGCGGATGACCTATCACTCTGTTGCCTCGGAGATCCTAGCCGCTTCTCCCGCTGTTGTTTTAGACTAATTAATTCAAAATCTTCAACAGATCGATCATTATCCCTAAACAGCCTTTTAAAAAAAATATCAATACCAAGACTATTTTCAGGAGTACTTAAAGAACAATTCTCAATAGAAGCCGACAAGGTCTTCTCATCTTCTGGGTGAATCCTGAATATCCTCTAGAACGACAAGAAATATGAACCCTCATCCTTATCCCAGCTGGTACTTCCCTTATCATCATCCTCACCCTTATCCTGCCAATCTCTCCTTTCACAGTCCTCACTTTTCTTCCAAAAGAGCCTGCGAAAAAATCCATCTTTTTTTGTGCCCCCTTTGTCTGTCAAACTTAACTGGAATGACAGTTCACTAGGTAATAGACAACCTGAATGGCCATTGGGTATTGTCTTTTCATTATCGTTTAACAAGCTCTCAAAATCATCACCTAAAGTGTCATTGCTTATACTTAGCTGATCATTGAGATCTCCTATCATCACATCTTCACCAGCCTCTACTTTATGATCATTTTCCTTTGCAATGTTCATCTTAGTGAAGGATGGCAAGCTTTTAGTTTGCAACAATGGAGCAAGCAACGTTTGAAATTTTGCCTGAAGGTCAACTTCTGTGTGAACATCATCTTGCAACCTTGTTATTAGAGGTGTACCAAAAGGTTTCCAATATCCAGTACTTTGGGTACTACAGTAATCTTCCTCCTTCCAATGATGCATAAATTCCAACAAGGGTGATTCTTCTTGACAAAGCTTGTATGTTGCAAGGTGTTGATAATCCCTTATAGGAGATAGTAGATCAAATGGATCTTCTAAGAAACGAATTATTTTATGATTATATATCTCTGCCATTAAAATCTTCTCATCATTTCTTAAGGGACAAGCAATGCTTACATCCTTCACAAGATCCTTGCATTTTCCCTGCTTGGGAACAATAATAGTATAAGGTTTCGGTGGGGTAGTACCATCCGTACTAAATATTGTTACTGTCATTGTACGAGTCATGGTTGACGACAATGGCAAGGATAAGTACATAAAGGGATCAAATGTCACTAAAAATTTATCACATATTGGGCAGACCAATGTTGACTTGAACTAACCTTGGCACAAATCAACAATTATAGAGTCATTGCGAGTTCTATGATTTTCCCAATATTCCTCTTCGTCATCATCATTGTCTTTTTCTGCATCTTCCTCATAGTTATGTTATTGTTCATCTTCTCGTTTTTCAAGATAGTCCTCATCCACATCATCATTCTGATCAAAATCTTCTTCTCCTACTTCACCTTGTTTCGTTTCTGCACCATCGCTATCGTATTTCTCTACATAACTTTTCTTTAGACATGTTGTAACTTTTGTACATGATTTTTCTAATCGTTGAAATGCTTCTTGAATTTTACTAAACTGCTCAACGCATTCAAGACATAAACATAATGGCATATTGTGCGGCGAACTACGTTCAAAAACTCGCATGATTATATTATGCACCATGGCTTTGATACCACTGAAGCAACAAAACCTGTAGCTTGTTGGCTTGAATGTAAAAATACACAAATTTATTCGTAATAATAATGTATTATAATTATAAATGTATAAGTGATGATTCAATGTTACAATGAGGGCCTACCTTATATATCTAGGTAGGTGTCCCTTTATGAACGGTCATGTCCTTTGGGGACACACCTCTTCACTAAACTAATCACTAATTAATCATTGTTTTAATGTAGTGTTATAATCTATATTTACATTATTTTATACAATTTATGTTCGTAACAATAACATATTTTTAACCACTGATGATCTCGATCCTTTGAAGAAAAATATGGTACATCTGCTTCCTTGGAACTTTAACAAAACATGTGCAACAGACTTTAATTCAAAAATACACTTTCCCTTCTCCAAAATGAGCACTTCAATGGTCAAAATTGGTCCTCACGAAAAGAGGAATCTCATCCCATGGTTGGAATTTGTCACTAAGTTGCCAAATTAACAGAGGCTTACCCTCAATTCCTCAAAACTTGGTAAGGACCTAAGTCGCATGACACGAGGACACGAGACACGGAGGACACGTAAATACGAGTATTCAATACTAAACACAGCGACATGGAAACAGGACACGAGGGACACGTTTTATATATATTTAAAAATATATATATACCGAAATATAGTTTTTTATTCATATTAAATTGAAGGTTGCAGCTTATCTAATCAAATTAAAATATAATTACTTCAGAGTTCATAGCTCATTTTAAAAAAATAAATGCAATAAGTATTTACTATTTAGAAATTAGAATGTGATATGCAGCATGCTTGGTCTTGATTCTTGAATATTCAATGTTCATTGTTCATGTACAACTTACAAGCACATAAGAAACTACTAAGTACTTACTACAAACTATAAATTTAGAACTTAGATATTAAAACCATAAAATGCAGATTTTCCATTAAGTCATCAAAATCAAAATGTATTAATGTTCAGTGTTTACATAGATAGTAGATACTGACTCCTGAGAGAATGCCACTGGAAAATACAAAAGAGTAGATACAAAATAAGTAGGAATATCATAGCTCGGTACTAGTCATGACTCACGAGCCACTAGCCAGTGAGCCACGAGTCCATGACTCATCACTCTATCAATAATCCATGTCCTCTATGTCATAGTCACCATCACTGCCACTGCCATCTGACTGTACTCCATCCTCCTCTTCTATGCCCAATCCAAGATCTGCTGCTACGTTTGTTGGTGTGGAGGATGACCCCTCAAGATACTCTGGTTCATCATCAAAAGTCACTGGCTCTAGCACTGGATCATTAAGATCCATGTTGGCTAATGCCAACTCAACATTGTCGTCCAAGCCCATATCATCAGGAAACACATCCCACATCTTTGTCTTTCCCTTCAACCACTCTTGTCTCTGCCTATAAATAAGATGAAGATTGGTGTGCACATACACCATTGTCTCCGCCCTGGATTTGCTTAAGCTTGCTCTTTTTCAAACTATATAGATTCTCATAAGTGCTCCATTTCCTCTCACAACAAGAAGATGAAGTAATTTGAGAGAGGATCCTCAAGGCTAACTGTTGTAGAATAGGGCATGCTACCCCATGAGTTACCCACCAACCATAAGCACCTTTGACCCCCCTATCTCCAAGTACATCATACCCCCCAAATCTCCTGGTGTCAATGTAGAACTCTACAAAGCCTTCCTCCACCTCATGAAAAGATGCACTATCCTGAAATATCCTTCTGAATGTTATCTTTCTCCCCTATGAAATCTCTCCATCCATGTGAGGAGGGTATCTGTGTGAGGTCCCACCACGGAGCCACTCTTGACTGTAATACTTGGGATTCAAAGAGTGAGCTAAGCAATGCAAAGGTGTGCAATTCTTATCCCACCTAGAGATAAGAATATCCTATATGGTGGACCATAAGTTCTCTGTTGATGTCTCATATCCAGGGCACTCATTCTCCATAACAATAGTCTTCACAGACTCAATCATGGAATCCCAACCCTCATAAACCTCTCCTAAGATGGGTTGGGTCCGTGTCTGCAAACCGCAAGAAAGAAATGATATGGTTCATGATCTTTATGGTAAGATCCACCCTCTCCCACCAACCATCATCTAACATTGTGTCCTTTACCTTTTTTGAAGCAGTTTGATCCATCTTTCTCCAAAAAGACCAAAGATCTGAAATAACCATGGCCCCAAGAGCGGCCTTCACCTCCTTCAACCTCTTAAGCATGATGAATGAGGAAGCAAACCGAGTATCTGCAATCTTCAACAATGATAGATGTGTGTACTCTTTATATATTGTGAGAGCATTGGTATGGTTTTGCACAAAATTTCGGATATGGAGTGCATCCTCAATAAGATTTCCAATCCATGTCACATTTGAAGCAATAGATTTGAGTACTAAATTCAAAGAGTGAACAATGCATGGTTTCCAAAATAGTTGTGGATATTTAGTTTCCACAATCAAGCTAGCTGCTTTGCAAACAGATGCATTATCTGTGATGATTTACACACAACTTTCAACACCTACTTCTTCAATAACTTTAATAAATAGCTCACCCATATATTGTGCATCCTTGTATTGTCCAAGAGCATCAACTGCTTTCAAGAAAACCGGTCCATTTTGAGAATATACCATGAAATTGATGAGAGGATGGCGTGTTGTATCTGTCCATCCATCAGAAACAATACTGACATCAGATGAGATCCATGATGATTTAATAGGTTGTAGAATTTTATCCACCTCCTTCCTTGCCTTAACCAACAATGTGGTTCTAAGTTTCTCTAAACTTGGAGGTGCATACCCAATTGGAGCCATATCAACTAGAGCTCGACACATCTCAATAACCAAAGGAGACCGTGCAACTTTAAAAGAAATGAAGTTGAGATAGAAAAAGAATGCCATTGTAAGATCAACCTCATCTTGCTTCTCACGCTGAAAAATCTTGTCCATTGAACCACCACAAGTTTGGACTGCCCTCTTTTTTGTTGGCCGAATTTCAGCTTCTCTCCCAAATCTACTACTATTAGCATTCCTCAAGAATGGAAGAGGATCTTCACTTTTATTAGTTTTCCTGCTTGCTGCCACCACATTCCCAAAGCCAGCGGCGTCCTCGCTTTCCAAATCCGTTCTTTCTTTAGGACTGATCTTTTTGCATGCTCCAATTCCACAAGGAAGGCACAAGAAATGGCCCTTAACTCGAAAGTAAGCACTCTTAAATTCACCCTTGCAGAAATTACAAGACCAAAGCACATTCCCTCTCGCACCAGCCTTTGGCCCTTGCTTCTTGGTTACATACTTTCAGAGAGGGCATTTTCTTAGTTGTGCTTGTTGTCTTGCTGCAACAACATCATATGTTAATGTCGGCTGAGAAGCACCTAAAGCTTCATTTGAAGCACTTGGGGCACTATGTAGTATGACCAAGAGAAGGTGAAACAGAAACACTTGGAGGGGGGGGACCACGACAAGCACCACCCTTCCTTTGACCTCTGCCGGCTGCCTTGGATGATTGAGCCATTAATCTTCTTGTTGTTATAAAGTCCACACTCCTTCACCTACAAAAAAAACGATTAAAGTTAAACAATTAGCTATAAATATCCAAGATGCTCTAGAAAAAGACCCAAAAGACCTTCAAACACCACACAAAGCACCACAGCTTCTAAGTTCTGACACTACACCCTGAGTGACCTGTGAGCACCTGGTTTTAAGTACAATTGTACAAATATACAAATATCAGAAAACACTAACAGGAAATTTTAGCTAATATTTTTCCTGACTAATACCTCCTATTCGAAAACTAAGCAAAATGAAAAATGATTGTAGAAGAAGCCCCAGATATACATATTAAGATATTGTGCAACAGGAATTGATGACAATGGGCATTGGGCAGCAATGAAAGGTTGTGTTCCCAACAAACTCTTAATTAAAATTGCTTTGCAGGCCCCTTTGGCTTGTTGGAGGAACTGGCATTGGAACCTGTTCATGGCCTTTGAAAAAAAACATGCTGCTGGATATTTTTATCTCTGTTCAAAGTCGAGCTTTAATAATAAATATCATACTTAATAAGATTTGGCACATCAAGTCTAAGCAAAAGATTGGCCTATTTCAAATCCCTTCATTATGAAAGCCTTTTATTGAGCCAAAGAAGTCAAAATTTGTCTTGTCTGATATGATGTGATGCCTTGCTTTTAGGTTGAAGAGTTGTTTTTTTATCTATGTGTGTAACGAATAAAATATATAAATAATATAAATATAATGTAAAAGATAATAATCATAAATAATAGTCAGTTAAGCTAGTAATTAAGGTTGAAGAGGCATGTCTAATAGGACATGACTCTTCATGAAGAGACACTTGCTTAGTATATAAGCAAGCCTCTCGTTCTCATTTGTAAATTATCATACTCATTATTATTCACATATTTAATATAATATTTATATCCTCAATGGATAATTTCATATTCCAACTCTTTTGGAGTAATTAATCTTCAGAAGGAACTTTGTTCGTTTCATTGATATCAAAGCCACGTTTCGCTGATCACTAGGCCTTTGGCTATCAACCTATCATCAACTTTGTTGCTGTCATAATTGAAGCGTTTCGCTATATATTGGGAGATTCTCCATTTTTTTTTTAGGTCTTTGGCCATTATGTAAAAAAAAAA
>APFE030904329.1:127465-167742 GCA_000404065.3 Pinus taeda
TAAAATAAAGGAGAAATTATATAAAAAGAGAGTAAAAAAGAAAAAAAGGAAAGAGAATATCATATAAAAATTAAAAAGAAAATAGTAATAAATAAATAAATAGATTGTTGAAAAAAAAAGGAAGATAAAAGAAGTGAAAAAAAATGGAATCTCTAAGAAACGAACAAAAACAATTCCAAAGAGATATAAAACAAGAAATCACAATACTTAAGCAACAATATGCTGGACTTGTGGATATGCATTACAAAGAAATAATGGAAAAAGACGAAGAAATTTCTCGTCTCAAGGACCACGTCGAAAAATTACTAGCACAAGTAAAGAAGACTAAAGTCTCAAAGAAAGAACTCAAGCAGCATTTATCAAAACAAGAAGAGGAAAATTTGCGTTTAAAGAACTTTAATAAAAATTTATTAGAACAAATCAGAGATCTAAAAGATGAAAAACTTAAAATTCAAAAAACTGAAAATAAGGTTGATGAATCAAAAACCAAAGAACTTTTACGTTTGAGAAACCATAATCAAAGTCTGCTCAATCAAATTAAGAAACTTAAGGTGGATGAGAAAGCATTAAAAGATAAGTTAGAACAAGTCACTCAAGAAGAAGTATCGAAATCTACAGTCACAACAATTCAAGTTGAAAATAAGGGAACGAATACCGACCCAGTGAATATGACAACTCAAGAAGACAAGTCAGTTAAAGAAACAACACACGTAGATGTTGCAGTTCAGACAATGAACATCCCAAGTGAATGTTCCATAACCAATTTAATAACATCCTCACCAGAAGAAAATCTAAAAACTTTATATCGGCATCCGAATCACAAGATTAGACAACTCAACCAAGCTACATATCAGGACCATTCAGAACAGAAACAACAAATTGATGTTCCAGAGAATAATGACATAACATCAATCCAATCTTATGCTAACAAATCGTTACAAAATTCCAGTGATCAGAATACTATACAGAAGATTAGTCTGGGATGGTCTAATCCCTTCTCAGTGCGACAATTTTGTTTGTCACTAAGAAGATCTTATCAACTTGTATCGACGAGGATGACTATTCCGAGACAGAAAGACCTTCGAAGCAGAAAAAGAGATCAAGCCTTTTTCATCGACAAGCTTTGAGGACAAAGCTTTTTGAGGAAGAAGGCAATGTAACGAATAAATATATAAATAATATAAATATAATGTAAAAGATAATAATCATAAATAATAGTTAGTTAAGCTAGTAATTAAGGTTGAAGAGGCATGTCTAATAGGACATGACTCTTCATGAAGAGACACTTGCTTGGTATATAAGCAAGCCTCTCGTTCTCATTTGTAAATTATCATACTCATTTTACTATTCACATATTTGATATATTATTTATATCCTTAATGGATAATTTCATATTCCAAGTCTTTTGGAGTAATTAATCTTTAGAAGGAACTTTGTTCGCTTCAATGTGGAAATGAAGAAATCAATGTTTATTTAAGAGTGTTGAGCATGACAGAAAGTCCACCTGGTTTGAGGGTTTCATTGTGCAGTGTGCACTGATCTGTTCTAAATTTCTAATTCATATATGCAGATTTCAACAGAGTTTTAGAAGGCTCAGGTTGAAATTTTGAAAAAGAACACTTGTTCCATTTGATTGATTACTGGAGAGGAGCTCCCTGTACAATGAGCACCGCAACATAAAACAATGAATTGAGTGAATAGAAAACACTTTGAAAAAAAGTATTTTTGATGATGTTACGATAAAGAATACAATTTAAAGTTAAAACAGTGGAGGAGACAACCAAAATATTCAGGAAGAAACAGAGAATATTAATAACAGTTTAATGAATATGTTTCCTCATTATTTGACTCTGATTTTCTTTGATTATTTTTCTGCATTAGCAAGAATATGAATTATATTTGTTGAATAAAATATTGCACAAGACATTTGATTGATGGTTTCTAAGACGAGCTGTATGCTTTTTGGGCCACAGTGCGGCGGTGCCATTAACCATATGGTTTACGAGCCATGGTTTACCTGAATGGGAAACTTCACAGTGCACACACACTGCAGCCTACTAAGTGCTGAGTTATTCCAAATGTCACACACTCTGCGAGCTTGCGACCAGACAACGCCGAACGGTTTTCCTAAACGCTGCACACTCGGCTCCACACTCAACTCCACACAACGAATACACAATGACGAAGAGCGACGGGGGAGGAAAACGACAGAGGAAAATAGGAAAAGAACCCCGAAAAACTAATTGCGTGGGCTTTAAACTAGTAATTTCGTGGGGTACGTATTCAACCGGAGGAAAAACGTTAGAACAACATTTTCGATCAATCGAATACTTGTCTTCCAGATGAAGGACACGACTAAAACACCCAAATACGTTTTACGTTTTACAGGACACGATGAAAAATGTTTTCGACGCGTTTTAGGGCCGTTTTCGTGTCTGGCACATTAAATACGAGACACGAGACCTTGGAGGACATGTCCTCTGACTTAGGTAAGGACTGAGATGAATTGCAAGCAAGATAGGATGAGGAGGCACTTGTCCTTCATTAATGATACCCACCTAGACTCCAAGACAACCCACATGCCTTCGTTCCTACAAGGGCTCAGCCACAAGAGAACTGTGAGGTCACGTGTTTTACCTTTGCTCCAAACTCAAATTTATAGAATTGAATTACAGTTAAGCTAGTATCCTAAATTTTTATTAACCAAGCTTATGCTTGGAGATTGATTTTAGAGAATGCAAACTAGATCTAAAGTGCAAACGAGATAAAAATGTTAATTGCTTCAAGTGAGATACAATTCTAATGAGATGCTTAAAAAGTGAAATATCTTAATATTACCAATTAACAAATATCGTTTCACTTTAAATTGATCAACTTAATGTCTTAAGAAGCGTGTTTAGAGTGCTTAAAGTGACCAATGAAGTAATAAGTATTCAAATGAGACACTTATCAATGATATTAAGAAGATAACTCTATCACAATGAGACCCTAATGAGTTAATAACAAGTGAGACTAAGAATGCAGATTAGATCAAATAGCTAATGAAACCACAAGAGTAATTAGATCAAGTAGATAGCAAGTGATTTTAGAGCTATTTGCAAGAAATTAAATCTAGATCTAACAATTGGATTTAGTCAATAGCAAGATGAGCAATTTAAGAGATTAGATCCAAAATGCAATAAAAATAATCTAATGAATACAAAATGAAATAGCTAGGTCTAAGAACTAAGATAGCAAGAAAATAAAAACTAAGCTAAAGAGTTAGTCACCACCACAAAGAAGTCCTCCTTCCGAATGAGGTGGTGGGATACCAAGGGGAGAAATCCAAGCTCCCTCAAGAAAAATTTCTTTATTAATATTTCAAAGAAAGACCCTCTTAGACAAGAGTGAGGGCTCTAAATTCTTAAGGAGGGCTTACAAAAGCATAGCTCTTTGAAAGAGTGACTCCTCCTCAAGCTACAAGAATCAAATGACGAACTTTACAAGATTTATAACAATGATTTACAATTAATTTTCCTCAAATGATTAATCAATTCCTCCAAGGCTTTCGTTCAAACCCTAGTCGTCCACAAGATGAAGAGATTTTGCGCAAAGGAAAGAGGGGAATGTGCCTCTTTTTCTCATGGCCAAGAAAGGAAAAGGCCTCAAAAAAAATTTAACTTAATTTTACAAGCCTTTAATGAGTGATTTCTTCACCATATATACTTGAAACCCTAGTCGTCTAGTCTCCTAGAGATAGATCTGCATGAGGGTTTGGAGGATAAATAAATGGCTTAGATCAGGAACAAGTGTAGGCTCTAGGGTTCAAAAATATTTGATGATATCTCCTTAAATTACCAAGCATTCACCTACAAACAAATTATAATAATTTCCACACTAAAATCCTCCTTTCTAGCTAGATCTATGCAAGCCAAGGAGAATATAGACAAGTATATGCAAGGAGATAGAATTATACAAGCTGAGCGCTAGAAAATATATACAAAATATTTACAAATTTTACAAGTGCAAATCCAAAGGGTATGAGGACACCTCTGCCCTTTAGTAAGCAAAAATGAGCTCTTAAAATAGCAAATTTATTCAGTTAAAGCACATTAAAATGAGAGAGAGAAATTTAGAGATACATAATTCGCTCAAGCAAATGACAAGGAAACTCCCTTTGAGATAATTCTTATGACAAAACCCTTTGAGAGTAACCAAAGTAGGTTCTTCCACTTCTATCCTTGAGAGTTGGTTAGTTCAAGGAAAAAACTTCCCCAAACGCTCAAGATCTTATTCAGAAAAAGATCTCTACACAGCTGAAATAATTTTGTTAGATAACAAGAAGATAGATAGCACAATGAAAAAGAGGACTAGGGGTTCTCCAAGGCTTGATCCATGTCAAAAAATTATGATCCCTTGATGAGTTGTGCATATCTCCAGGAGGGTAGACGTTTGCCTTGAAGGAGGAGTTGGATTGACCCAAAAATTTTAACCCATAGTGGTTTGGACCACTAAAATATTTTCTCAACTTTTCTCCTTGAGAATCTCCCATTCAAAATAGCAATCAGGGACCATCCTTTTAAAAATTCGATTTTGTTGGGTCATGGGTCTTTTTTCTAAACCAACGAGTTTTTCCTTAGGCCTTTTCTTCTTGGTAAATGGAATTCCCACAAATTTTTGACTTGACTTTAATATTTGGGAATTTCCATCTCACTTTCACATGGAGAGAATTTTTTATTTCTCTCATTTTTATTTTCTTGCTAACATTTTGGATAATTATTTGTCATTTTTTGCCAAAGAATAAAAAAATGGACTCTTGAGGGGTAATGTCATGTTTCTTTTTCTGGTTTCCCTTACGGCTTGGTCAGGATGGACTTCTAGGGTTGGAGGCAGCTATGTCATAGGTGCAAGTTTACTCCATCAGCGGGCTCAACAGCTTCTGTAGGGGTTTTGAGGAGTTTTTATGAGGTCCAACGACATTCGCTTGACATATTCCATCATCCGCACAACTTCCCTTTTGTTTTGTTGCATTTCGACAACTTTCAGAAAACGAGGTTATTATTAAGCCTAGCACAATTAATCTCACTTAAGGTGGCATTCCGAGAGGAATACTTGAAGGAACAACTTCATGTAATAGCTCATTGGAACCGAAACGAGAAGATTTACAGGACGAGATGATGGGAAGTGACTTTCAGAGGCCCCAGGAGGGATGGTGACCGATATACCATTTTCCCAAATTAAAAAGGCATTTTAATTAAAATAAAAGGAGGGAAAAAGGTACTAAGCGGTTAAAATGATAATAAAATAAAGGCTTCTATAAGGGTCCATCAAATCTATAAAAGAGGAGGAGGAGACCGTCTGAAGATATTCTTGTGTTGAATATGTTCTTGTGGAGAGGTTTGGAGAATCGAGAATTCCTAGCTTCAGCAGTAGCCCCAAAACGGAAACCCTCAGGTCATTCAATGAGAGTGGGAGAGTACCCATCTCTCCCCTTGGTGAATTCATCCAGAATTCACAAGAGACTTAGCAGTTGCATCTCAGTTTAGTTTTGGGGGGCCACTTTTAGCATTGTAGCAGATTATTTTGGAGGCCAGATTATCTATCTCAGTTATTTCAGTTGTATCATCATGTATACTCTTTCAAGTTATCTATTATAATAAAAGCACTCTATTTGTTATATTTTACATGGCAATCTTCTGTTAATTGAATGGAATTTCATATGTAGCACTTGTTTGGTTAAATTTCGACAATCTGCAAAATTTTCTCGTTTGGGATACTACAGTGGTATTAGAGCCTTGATTTTGGCTCAATCGTGGGTTATTTTTGAAAGGCCAAGTTCGAGGGTTTCGGGATTATTTGAAGTAATTCTGCTAAGTCTCAAATTCCTTTATTTATCGGAGCCATAATTTTGTTGCAGAAAAATATATTTTGCTAGAGAAGCCAAAGACCCAGTTCCCGTGCTCGACAATTTTTCCTTACTAAGTATCTGCCAAATTTTCTGCCAAATTGTTTTTCACTCAATAACTATCTGACAAAATGGAATTGTTGTCGCACAAATTGTCTAGGCACCATGACAACGCTCAAAGTAAGGGTTGTCACTCTTGATCCTTACTCCGTTTAGACTCTCTCCTAGGCAAGTCAAGGGGGGTAGTCCCTAAGGTAAATGGATGAGAAAGCCTGTGGAACATGGGCTCTAGGAGATTTTAATGATAGACAACTTGATGAATGTAAATGGGCTTAGATTAACTCAAATGAATAGATTGAATGCTAATGTAACCAAGACACAACCACAAGATAGAAACAATTATAGACCAATGCCTTTATGCTCAATTAACCATAGATTAAGTAAGAAGACAAGTTATCCAAAACAATTTTCCAATATGTGACGAATAGTGACAATCAAGTATGATCAATATAAACACCCAAAACTCCCCGGCTGCGGGTGTTTGATACGAGGCGCTGTACGAGGACGACGCACCAACTGGGCAGGTGGCAGCCCAGTTCCGCCACTTGTAAGGGTAACGGGACGGCTTGCAGTCCTCGCACAGATATATTGAATGCGGCATTCAACTCCCTCCTGCAGTTCGTCGTTCATTACACGATGGAGGTCCTGTTGCTTGCTACTCCCGCGATTTTGTTACAGATCCTCAGCTGCGTCGTGGTGGATGCTCCGAGCGACTCACTGCGCCATTATAACAGCCCGTCTCCGCTGGCTTGGATAAGCAATTCGGCTCTAGTCACTAGGTCTCGGCCTCTGTCTCATTTGGTGTCTCGGCCTCTGTCTCATTTGGTGTCTCGGCCTCCGTCTCATTGGGTCTCGGCCTCTGTCTCTTTGGTCTCGGCCTCTGTCGCAGGCTCACCCATCTTTGCCCTCACCTATGTTCTGGTCTCTTCCTGCATTTTAGCTCCTCGCCCCTCTGTGCCTCCACCGCTTTGCCTTCCCGGCTCACTGCGCCTTCGCTCCCGTGTCACCTTACCTGGGTCTTCAACATGCCGCGTGAACGGCTCAGACTTGTTAGCAGGCGGGGAGGTTCTTAGGGTGGTTCAAGAGGACGGGCTGTCCAACAGCGCTCCTCCAATACCTCGGACCCTTCCTCAGATGAACTGGAATCCCCGACGTCCAGGAGGGGCAGGGGAAGAGGTCGAGGGCGAGCTCGAAATGAGGATTGTGAGCACAGCGCTCATCCCACCACCCGTTTCCGAATACCTTGCAACCTGGCGAATTCCTCTTTTATTGTCTCAGTCAAGATAGAGAAGTGTGAGAACACGGCTCAACCCGGAGCCTCTTCAAAGCAAAGGCAGGCCAATCCTGCTATCGTCCAGTGCCAAGGAACCCAGTCCGCGGTGAAACCCTGGAGCGGCTGCAGGTCCAAGCGAGCCGGCCAAAAATGCAGTCCTTCAGTCGGATTCCAGCGACTCAGAGCAGTATGGGTGCAGGATAGTCGAGGAGCAGCCGTCAACCTCTGTGGACGAATGAACACGCCTTCGCCTCATTTTTGGTCCTGCAGACGAAGTAGGAGTTCGCCTCCTTTGCATTCCACAGTGTCCATGCTGGTTTCAGGTCTACGCCAACTTCACTTGTTGGATTTTGTCACAATCTTGTTAATGTTGTCGTTTGGTTTGGTTTTGTTCATGATTGAGTCTGTTTCAGTTCTGTCCATGCTAGGACTCAGCAAAGTTCTACCTCTGTTTGTAATGCAACCTGGTCAGTTTACGGTTTTTTGGGGACAAGTCAGTACTTAGGAATCTGTTTGTAATGCAACTTGGTTAGTTTACTGGTTTTTTTGGACAAGTCAGTACTCAGGGAAGTCTTGCTCTCCGATGTAAGTCCACTGCTAAATCCATAGTCAGTATGGAGAGAAGTACTCTGTCAATTGCCATTCTCACGGCAAGAATCTTCGAGGCTTGCCTCACTGTAACTTTTTTTGTATAATAATAGGAGTAGACTAATTCATAAAAAAAAAATATAAACACCCAAAACTGTATCACGCTAGATATTCCAGATTTAAAATGATCTTCATTTAATGGCCCAAATCCAGAGCATTTAACTTTCTCCGACAGCCAATATAATTTAAAACATTTATAACATCTTGACCATAGAGAAATATAAAAAATGCATTTAATCACCAAATAATACTAAGGAACTTTACGTTTAAATTTTAATTATTCCTTAGGCAATAACTTCAATGTGATAAATGAATAAATTGAAGCGAATCAAAGGATTAAACAAATTAAAATTTTAATGGGCCATAGGCCACATAAAAGAATTTAATGTGAGAGCAAATCCCTTAATTTATTTCTTTTAATTCAATTTCTAAGAACTTTTTAAATGTTTTTTGAAATGTTTTATTATTTTTTAGGACTTTTAAAATGTTATGGTTTTTCAAATTTTTTAAATTTTAAATCAAAAATAAAATTAAAAAAATAAAGGAAAAAATCAAATGTCAAAAGAATCTTTTTAGATTTTTTGGATTTTAGATATTTTTTAATGTTTTTTTGTTTTTCAATGAAAAACTAAAATAAAAAAGGTGAAATCCTAAGTTAAAATTTAATGAAACTAAAAAATATATGTACATACACTAACCCTAACTAAAAAAAAATCGAATGAAAAATAAAAAAGAAAAGGATAAAAGGTAATCGAATGAAAAGAAACTAACCCTAAGTCTAAATATATACAAACACCTATCATCTCAATTGGCTATCGAACTAGAGAAAAAACGATGTCGAAGAGAGGAGCTTTGAACCCTAAAGCCGCCGCCGCCTCTGTGCCCTTGGCCTCTGGCCGGCCTCGGCTCTCTGTCGCTGGAGAGCACTTGCCTTTCCAGATCTGGAGGTCGGCGCATTCCCCACCTCATTTGAAAAAGGTTTTATGCAGAATCCCTGAGCCGGCGCCGATTCCAGACTTTGAAGCTGCCGCCGCCACCGCTGCCTTCCTGATCTCGCCTGCGGCTCGGCCCCTGAGCAAACCTGCGGAGGAATGGGAGGCTCGTTTCAGGATCTACAGGAGCGAATCTGAGTTGTTGCTCTATGCGGAGGATGAGCAGCAGGAAGGGGCAATCCTTCATGTGTTAAGCACAGGCACGAATAGTAGCCAGGGCAGTTCTGGTTTCTACACTGATATGGGGCCTCTATTCAGATCAGACTCCCTTTCCTTTGCTGCGTTCTCGAGCTGAAGATATAGACGCCTTGGGCAGAAGATGTCTCCTCTATCGTTGCCTCCTTGGCGTAAAGAGTTGGGAAACTCAAAAGGTTCCAGCCCCGTGCTGATCCAGAACTCTTCGGAAAATTCCTCTGCCCCTTTTTAGGTTCAAATCGCACAAATTCTAGGCAAGACCATTCTGCAATGGGTAAACTCTACAGATCTGGTGCAGAACCTCAAGGCAAATTTGGAGCACAGACTTGGGATTCGCTCAGCTCTACAGAGGCTTCTTTTCCAAGGTAAACAGCTCGATGATCAGTTTCCTCTCTCTTTTTACAGCATCAAAAACAACAGCTCTTTAGTGTTCTCCTTTCGTTTGAGAGGTGGAGCTGCAGGTCAATCTTCTTCTGCTCCTCCATTCTCCTACAAAGCTGCAGTCAGCTCTGAGATACCAACTTCACCTGAACCTCCCAAACCCAAGCCTTTTTTGGTTGACAAGTTGGAGGAGGTTCCCTCTGTTGAGATCTCCTCCTCTGACCTTGCAGACCACACCCAACAATTTGCTGAAAGGGCCATCATATGCAGATTCAACGGGCTCTGGCCTCGCTCAAAGGATCTTTATGACTGGATCAAAGACAATTGGACTCATCGCTGCAAAGTTCATTTCTGTGCAAAGGGATACTTCATAGTGTTGTTCAATCTCACCGAGCACTACGAAAAGGCCTTAGAAGAAGGCCCATGGTTCATAGGCTCAGCAGGCCTCTTCTTGACTCCATGGTTCCCAGACTTCGACCCAGCCTCAGCAGTCATCACTAAAGCCCCTATCTGGATCAGACTTCCCAACCTCCCAATTCACCTGTGGCGTACTTCTGTATACAGGCAAATAGGCAACACCTTGGGCTGCTTCATAATGGGAGACTATGAGAGGGAAATGCAAGGGCTCTATACATATGCTAGAGTATGTGTGGAGCTAGATTTAAGCAAGGGACTAACAGAGCAAATCAATCTCAAGATCAATGACTCTGTTTGGACCCAGATTCTAGACTATGAAAACACTGCTTTCCGATGCCGCCATTGTCACCTAACAGGGCACCTGCAGCACTCCTGCCCTTCGCAGGCAACAAATATGAAAAAGGGCTTCTTTGCAAAAACCAAGCCCAAGCGTTGGGCTCCCTGTCCTCCACCGCCAGCCGGAAGCTCTAGCTCCCCAAGTTTGGAGGATGAGGAAAGCGATCCAGAACCGGACCAGGCGCCCCAGCCGATGGTTCTGCCTTCGGATTCGAAGGGACCCTCCCATGTTTCAGCAATCTCCCAGAAGCGCGCACATGAGACTTCCTCCTCTGATTCAGAAAAGGAGTGCCCGAAGATCGAGAATTCCAGCTTGCAAGTTGTTTTAGCTCTTTCTCCCGAGGTTGGCTGGACAAAAGTCAACAAAAGGAACGGGAAAAAACTCTGTGTTGTAGCTTCTCCCCCTGTGGGGTAAAAGCCTGTTAGTCTGTCTTTGCTCTCGAGTTATTTGTGGTAACTGTGAGTTTACTTCTTTCTTCCGGGACCGAGGTTGATGGATCCATCATTTCCGGTCCGACGGTCTCTTGCTTCTTATGATTGTACTATATTTTTCTTTTACTTAATAGATTTAATCTTTACCGAGAAAAAAAATATATACAAAGACCTAACTTAAATCATATACCTATATAATACAAAATAAAATAAAAAAATCGAAATGTTGCTCGTGGTTTTTTTGTTTTTACTGCTGCAGATCGAAGGGCTCAACGGCGAACAGGGAGAGAGGCTGCGAGGAGATAAAATGGCAGTTTGATGCATATTTTGCAGGGGAAGGCAAGGACACGAAGGTGAATGGAATGTGGGCAGAGGACTGCAAGCTGAAGGACGTGGAAAGAGCAGTGATGGAACCAGACGGAGCAAGGAAGGAGTATGGCTTGGTGCTATATGCATTTGCAGGTGATGGAAGCCTTTCGAAATGGATGTGGGAGCTGGAGAATGTGGCTGTGTGGAGGACGTGGAATGAGGGTTTGAAGCTGCGATCAGCCAGGGTGGACAGCGAGGAGGGAAACTGAGGAGTTCGATGAGCAGGGACGAAGAAGGGTTTCCGTTTTCTTTTTGCAGGTTTGGAATGGTGGCCAGCAGCTCGGATGATGAAGGGAAAGTTGCAGACAGGCAGCACGCAGGTTAGGCTGCGTGGAAGAGATGAGGAGCTGGATCAACAGCAGAATGGAGACTGCGGGTTTGCTTGTTTGCTGTGGGTTTCTATGGCAGCGTGAATGAGCAGCTGAAGGGAACCGCGGAGAAGGGAGCCACGATGGAAGCTGCAGGAGATTAGAGAGGAGGAAATCCACAGATTTATAGAGAATGCAGGCAGCAGCAAAGACTATGGGATTGAAAAAAAATCAAAATTTCCAATAAAACCCAGAAATTTAAAAAATGCTATCCCAACAGTAACCCAAAAATTTCCAGATTAAAATGTTATATTCTGCTTCAAGATTTATTAATAAAACCATTAAAAAAATTCCAGATTAAAAATTAAATTTAAACCCCTGGACTGTGAAAAATATTCCTGCAAAATGATGTTGATGAATCCCAGAGATCTAGATCTTACCCTCAAGGGCCTAGATCTGGACTCTACACAGTTTTCTCTTTCAGATCTGTAGCTGCAAGACAACAAGAAACACCCAAACGATATATACAATGACCCTGAAAACCCAAGTCAGAAAACTGAAAATTAATTACAGATCTATTTACATGAATGGCAAATCAATCAGATCTAGGGAGTGTGAGTCCAACTCCGCTCCCAGATCTGATAGTCTGAGGCTCTCAACAGTCAGATCTATTGATTTAGCACAAAAAAAAAATAATTTTTTTGAATTTTAAAGGAGGTGTTGAGCTCAAAACCCTTCATGCATCACCCATAAAAAAATATCTTATGATAAGCCCGGGATCAAATTAAGCTGGGCTCTTTAGAAAACACCGATCGGGAGTTGGCTAATTCAACTGAGAACTTCCCCGAACGCACGATGATCTAAAAAATTAAGACTTGCTTGCAAAACTCAATTCAACTATCAACATAGAGCGAGAAAACAATAATAAAACTTAAACAAATAGTGTTACATGCTATTACGTTCAGAATTTAGATTATTATTCAAACCCCAGCGAATGAGCAAGATACCTGTACTGAAATCACTCTTCAGAAGCTATTATCAATGACTAAAAAAAAATTACGCATAAAAAAATGATACATCTTACAGGATTTCCATGAAGAGTAACACCGACGAAAATTTAACCCAAAGTCTTTCTTTATTGCTCATAAAAAGACTACAAAAGAGCTTTTCACTTAGTACACAATCTAGAGATCAGATGAACTCACTGACAAATGACCTCCTATTTAAAGATAAATCCTCCAACGGCTAGTTTGAGTGATCATCGTCAAAGCAATCTTGACCATTGATGAGGATCAAAATTTCTTTTAATCTCATCTGTCGAAATTTTAAATTATTGAGTAAATTCGAATTTTTCAATTAAATGCATTTTAATTAATTCAAAAATTAAATTTTTGAATTAATTTCTTCAAAATTTTGACTTTGAGTTAACCCCAGGGACCAAAAGGCTTAAAATTCAGCAAAATAATTAATTTACTTTAGTCCCTGGACCTCTTAAAATTTAATTTTTAAGGACCGGCGAATTTTGCCTTTGGAGAATTTAAATTTACCTAGGACTTAGAATTAATTAAATTTTTGGCTTAGGATTTTAATTAATCTTGGCCAGAAAATTTAATTAATTAACCTATGAGGGAATAAATTATTTTTCCAACCCTCAAGACACTTTACATCATGATTTTTACATTTTTTCCATTTCAAGGGGGAAAACCCATTTGTGATAGACCCTCATAGACTACCCATTTCTGCGACACAAATATAATCCAGCAAACCAAGCAATTTGTAATAAAATAACCTACCCAAATAGTTAATATTATTCCCAAATCACTTTTACATAGACTCGATCTAGAACACTAAGACTCCCCTAAGATCCCGGTGACAAAATCCATTCTGGCTTTGGGGTAAGGCTGAAGGAAAACTCTGTCGACCATCCGTGAATGGATCTGTGAGACAAAAAACCTCCCAGAATGTAGATTGTCACCAGAAAAGTAGGTTTACCTAGGTAATTACATACACGACGCGGATCTGCTGAGATTATTTACATTGTATCCATGCAGAATGGGTTTACATTATAACATGATCCTTAAGTTGATGATGATAGCTGGATGGCACAGACACGTCGATCAGGCACTATCCCTTTGGAGAAAAAAGGGGGTGTACTGCTATGGGTCGTTGACACGTAGTGGTAAACAGGGACCAAATAATATTTGAGGCCTATCACCACTCAAACTAGTAGGGGACCTAAAGGGGTTCCTAAGAGGGCAGGGCAATGGTGGAGGCTTAGTCCACTGTCACCACAGCTAAGTCTCCCTACTCTTTATGAACTTTCACCAATGGGAAGAGTCTCGGTAGTGTAGAGATTCACTTGTAAAGTATATGTCAATGGATAGGTGAGAAGTGACCCTAAAAACCCTTTCCCAAGGATGGAGTGAAGAATGGAGCATCCTTCCTCTTTAAGTAAGGGACTTGGTCCACCAGGGATAAGGGGTGAGGATTGGAGGGTTGAGGGAGAAAGGATAGGCTTATGAACAAGTTTCTCAATCCCTATAATCCTTGGGAAACTTGGATTCCCAAATGGTCCTTGACAAATAGTCTTTATTGAGAAGTGGGACCACACAGGGCCAAGTGGACCCAGCCCAAGTTCAGGGATGGAATGTAGCAATCAATGATGTTCCTATCCTGGACAAGGTGAGGGGAAAGGACCAAACAAGAATACTTTCTTCAAAAGGTTGAATTGACCGTATTGAGGTCTAGCCTTGGGGATGCCTAGGCACAATTCGATCCTAGAGCCAAGGCTTGAGATTCCCAAAGATTCCATTGTTAGAAGTGCCTCAAATTTGGAGAGGGAGGGGACCCACCAGCGCAATAGCCTATAGGAGATGGAATTTTTTCCTTGGGTCAATTCCCGGGAAATTGATGCCCTAGGTGACCTAATGGAGCTAGGCTTGGGGAAAAAGAGGAAAATGGTTAAAAGAGGGTTGAAATAATCACCCCTTTTGAGGGATCAATGCCTAGTTCACTTGGGGATATGGAGTCAAGGATAGTGATGAGTAAAAACTTGGTTTCTTGATCAAGGAGGCCCAGGAAGTCAACTTCGTCCTATGTTGAGAGAAAGAAAAGAAAAGTGACCTTCAAGCATTTATACTTCAAATCAAATGATGCAAGCTTCTCAAGATAAATAAATCTCTAGGACATTTCATTCATATAGCATTGGCTTATACATTAAATTAGCTAAAACATGCTCAATTCCACATTTTGATAATGCATCAACTAGCCCTAATTTTAGCAGTGTGCAGCAACAAGAATAATAGCATAAAAATTTACTTACAACGTTATAAAGTATATCTAACCAGCATTTTGTTTGCTCAATAAAGCTCCAAGACAAGAGAAATAGTCCAAATCCATACATCAAAATTCATCCATCTCCAAAAATATCCACCAAGGAAAAAGTGCTAAAATTCTCTATGATTAGAGAAATCCCAAGTCAAGTGATGATACAAATGAGTGTATCTAGCATCAATATATATATAGCCTCCTAAGGAGTTCGAATTAGCCTATGGGCCTACATTAGCCCCTAATGATAAAATAATGTGCAAATAAAACCCCTATTGGTGACAAGCCCACCAAAGTAGCTCGCAAGTGTAAAAATAAGCCTCACAAGGGGGCAAATAATAATATGTGCATGTCATAGGGCCCTCTAAAGGCTCAATAATATCTTGAAGTACCATATTGAGGAATAAATTCTTCGGAATATGATGGACAAAGGGGTGGCCCATTGTTCTCCAAGTAGTAGACTTGTGGTGCTCCTAGTGGGTATGAGGGCACATAGATGACCCCATGAGTCTCCATATGAATTGAAGATCCTCTGCAAGAATCCAAATGGTGAAGTGAATGTTTCCATGACATCATACAAGTCCTGGAACACCTGTCAACAATGTGGGGCTCCTGTGGAGGTTTGTTGGGCATAATGTACCAAGCATCTCATCATCATCCCAAAAGTGGATCATGAGTAATCTCTAAGCACTCATGAATATCCGTGGAGTGTTGTTTGTTGTTGTGGAGGCCAATGTCTCTCTATGCACACCCTACATGTGTCAATGTAGACCTCTGGGGGTTAGGATCCCATATAGGGAAACCAAACACAAATGGAAACCACCTGTAATCCTGCATAAGATCCAATGCGTCCCCTAAGCTTCCAGTACAACCAATAATTAAAATAATCGGGTAAAAAGCTTACAAATCATGGATAACAACGTGGGCATTTCATAATGACATGCCCTTCCGTAGTGGGCTTTGGCATGTGCTAGTGTCTCCAAGCTACAAAGGGGTTAGCCAAGTACCTTATTGGGTAGTTTCGGCCCTTAGAGGGGATAGTATGTCCAAGGTACATCCCTCTAATGGGGGTGTAAAGTGACAAATAAGTGGAATGGAACAGGGAATGAGGGGCAATCCTGGGCCACATAGTGGGGCATAGGGGTAGCTAGATAAGGGGAAGCCCACAAATGGGTATGTAATGTATAGGAGGGAGCAATCATGGTACATGAGGTGCCCCGGCCTTGAATTTTCCACCCTTTTTTATATACCTTTTTCCTTTTATGAAGTTTCTTTAATTAATTGCCTGGGGCTCAAAGGACAAGAGCATGATGTGTAAGATATAGCAGTGATTACCCCCTTTGAGGTAGGGCGATTCATTGCCCTCCAGGGGTTAGGACAATCATGGGTTCCTGAATGATAGAGGAGGCTCATCTAAGGCCTATGGAACCAGGGTGATGGCCATGGATTGGGGTAGAGCTCATGTAATGGCTTTTGCCCACGTGCTAATTATTTTTGTCCCGACCATCTTTTGCATCTTATGGTACAATTTCCTGATAAATGTGGCCAATTATGCTTTTCACTTTTTCTTTTTAATTGCTTCAACCTTCGGGGCATCATTCTAGGTCTGACCCCAGGTGGGCGCAAAGGGATAGGGAAGCTAGCCCTATGTGGACACAGAATGGGAATGTGGACCCAGGTGGGAGAAAAGATGAATGGGGGTATAGTGAGTGGAAAGGGAGTAATATATGTGGGTGAAGGAGCGGGACCACGCACCCAGAGTCGGGGTTTCCTGAGTAGTACCACCCTAGAACTGACTGGTCAATAAAGGAGATCCCACGAGACTAAGATCCAAGGGTAACAACCAAAAGAGATCAAGGGGACAAGACCACAAACTAAGCCCACTCTTTCCGCCAAATCCCCACATCAATCCATAACAAGAAGTATCCATGATAAGTAAACCCAATACTCAATTACAAAATGACTAGACATACCTTTAGATTCGAGGGAGCCCCACCTTCAAACATACGATCAATACAGGTGGGTGAGGGACCACATGGCTAGCTTAGGTGACAGAGAAATGGCACAACGAGCTAGTAGGAGGCATCAAGGGGCTGTTGGTTGCCGGCCGAGGCTCATCATGGAATATCACCCACAAAGTGGTGGGTAACAAGGCCGCAACAAAATGTTTATTTTATGATGTCGAGAATATTGGTCCACTTAAAATTGACATTTGATATGTCTGTGAGCATAAGGTCGAAAATGACATATCGGGCCAAATTATTTTAAAGGGATGGAAACTATTATTTGTGAAAGCGCCAAGGATTAAATTATTAGAGAAAGCCAAATTCTAGAATTCCCATAGTCGAAATGCAGGGTCAACCTTGCTCTTGCAAGCTAAGTACACCCCAATCACTGAGCGTAGCCGTGAATATCAATTGACTAGAGTGAATCATCGAAGGCGCATTGATCTCACTTAAGACCAAATCTGAAGAATTGTTTCTGCAGGGTCGATTTATGCATTCAAAGGCCATCAATAGTTTCATATCGTGGGTACAATGGTATTTTGGAGAGGGGAACCAAGTTATTGGTCACTTGAGGTCAGCTTATTTCATATGAGGGTTTGAATATTTCTGGGCTCTCTCTGGTCGAAATTTCAATTCAAGGAAAGGTAGGTTTCTTCCTCTACGTGGATTTTGGCACCCTTTGAACACTAGGCCGAGCTTTGGTTAACCAAGGACGAATTTATCACTAGAAATTGCTCGTGGTCATGTTCACTGTGTGTCGGAGTTGAATATCCTCTCACCTCTGTACATCTTTGAGATTGATGTCACGCTTGATCCAGATTTATGAAGGAACGAAATGAAATACAGATATGAACAGAAACACGGAGATATAGCGAAAGCAAAACTTCAATTCATTAATAACAAAGTACTGAAAAATTATTACAAGTAGAATGGAAATAAACTAGCTCAAGCGATGGTAGCTTATCTCTGAGAAGAGATATGGTGGCTACATGCCTCTGAACTGTGTTACAATGCGGCTCAAGGGCATTTTTATTATTTAACAACAAAGGGAAACCCTAAACAACCAAAACCCTAACCCTAGGAAATGGAACGCCAAATGTTTGTGAGCCCTATGGGGGTTAGTTGGACAGCCAACTTCCCAGGGTTGTAACTTGGCCATATGATCTTCATTTGGTGCATATGATACCTTGTTAGAAATATCTCTCCGAGTACTACAATATTTGTGGCATGCCCTTGCCTATGTCTATGGGCCTACTGCAGACCTCAAAAAAGCATCGTTTGGGGGGTCAAAACAGTTTCAGAAGTTTAGGACCCGAAAAACTACTAAAAATAGTAAAGTGTGCTATAATAAAGGAAACTGATGAAACTAGTTGGAAGTCCAGGTGGAATAGGCGGGTGGCCAACAATATCCACCTAGATTACGTTGGTCTCAAGCTCGTGAAATTTCATTCTGCAAGGTTCAAACGTAATACAATTTGTTGAGTTGAACGTGTAGCTACGCTTGGAAATCTGAACTGTTAGCTACACACTAGGGCAGTGTATCTTTGTACCACTTGCTGGAGTATTATCACAAGAGGGTTGGGTATTTATATATGCTTGTGGTAGCTACTTCACACCAAGAGTTCCACAGTGCTTGAGTTCGAAATCATCTCGTACCAGCAAGGCCAAATCTAATCAAATCATCTTACAAGAGTCGGATCACCATTGCTAGACGAAGTTCACACATAGTGAGACGAGTTCCCATGGTTGAGTAAGAGCACGAGTTTCATTGTAAGGAAGGGATTGCGTTCTTTGTTGCTAGTTGTGTGAGTTTCCCCACTGGAGTTCGAACTGGACCTGAGATAATTCTTGTTCACTAGTTGATTGTAGTCGTTGTCTTAATTGTATTGTTTGGTGCTCCACGAAGGGAGAATAGTCTACAACTTGTACAGAGTCGCGTTCCCTTCCCATTAGCTGGTCGTGTGGGTGATCTTGAAAAGTCCATCATTCTTGAGGAAGACGAAATTGGGTTGGGTTGTTGGACACATGAGTATACACCAGTTCACTGTGTGACATAGTAGCATAAATGGGAGTCTTATAGCATACAATCACCACAACAAAGTGTTGAACTAGAGCTATGGAGGGGACAAGGACATTCAACCTCTTTGCCGGTATTTATGATCAAGTCTGAGTTGAAGCCTCACTGCAATACATGTAACTAGGTTCCAATAACTTTGTTATACATGGTACATATATGTGTCCAAACAACTAGATGATTGTTATTACTCAGAATCTTTATTGTTTTTAGTTGCATCAACAGTGAGAATGTATATTTCTGAGTTTTTAAATGAAGTTTGTTCATCTATTTGAGGCTTCCTGTATTGTGGCAATGGTCCCTGTATGTGTCAACTAAAACAAATAATACAATCTACACCTACAGCAACTATCATTCAGACTGTTTGATAAAACTACTCATTGAAGATGACCAGAGAACTCGGAAATTCCTAAGGTGTGTTTTGAGTAATTTCCAACGAGGAAACTTACTGATTTGTTCATATTCTAGATCTGAATTTTCTTGAAGTCATTACTTCTATATCTGTAGCAGCCTATTTCAAGAGGCCAAGTTGGTTGTAGCTTTGAACTTTGGCATGTATTTGCCATAGTCATGAGAAGTTAGTGTATAGGAGAGTCCATTCCCAGTACATTGAATCAATGTGGAAAAAGTCGAAGTCGGGATTAAATCGGCAAGGGTCCAAAAGTTGAAAAAGTCGTTAAAGTTGGGAGTTTTTCAAAAAAGTCGGCAAAATTAAACGGCCAGCCAAAAAAATAAAAAAATCGGGATTTAATCGGCTAGCCAAAAAAATCAAAAAATCGGGATTTAATCGGGATTTATTCCCGACTTTTTCCACACTGCATTGAATAATGGAATTTATAAAACGCGTCATGAACCAAAGACAATAGTACCTTCATGGACTGCAATATAGACCAGAAAACAAAATTGAACAGCAGACCTTTCTCAAAAGAGGTCTATGCCATTCTTCAAAAAGAACAGCGAAAGGATTTGTAGAAGGAGCCACAAATAGGACACAAAATCTTGGCACTTGGGACAGATTTGAAACATGACGGTCACAGTGAAAGCCCTTTTCAAACTGTACGAACTAGACTCACTCCTTTTCAAGGTGGGTCAGTCAAAGGGGAAGAAGCTAAGTTGGGCTTTAAAACCCGCCATGCTTGCTCTCATACAACACAAGTTCTTGGAGGAACCTTATGAAGGGGTCAGACTTTCAGTTGCATCTTGTCTCAATAACATTATGGGGTTGACCGTACCTATACTCCCTTACAACGATGATATTATGAGGGGAGTTTTCAGACTGATTATAGAGACCTTTCGGGACTTGGATGACACCGTGGAACTTACCTTGGGGAAAAAGTTTGAGATTTTAGATGCCATGGCCATGCTCAGATCTTATGAAGTCATGTTTGATCTTGAATGTGATAACCTGAACCTTCAAATATTCCAACACTTCTTCAGCATTCAGAAACAACATATTGACACGGTTAAGGCAAACATGCAGTCCATCTTGTCTTCATGTATGGGAGGCCATGAAGCCATTTGTAGGAGATTGCAAGCCACTTTGTTGGCCATATGGAGGAAGGAGCAGTTGGTCTCACGTGCTACTTATGAACTGGCTAAAAAGTTGGTTAAGCAGAACATAAAATTGTTCAATAGACAGTTGGCAAAGGAGGAGTTGTGGAGGATCTGTGGTGACCAACTGTGCAATAAGAATGAGTTGAGGAGAAAGGGGCTTTGCTTCACCTACAAGAAGCCTTGGGGACTTGACCACTCATGCTTGGGTGATACAGCAAAGATGCCTAAGGTAGATCAAGAGGAGGATCCTTCTAACTTTCTGGATGAGGGTTCTTCTTTAGTTGAGTCACTGGGTTCTTACAAGGATACCTCTGAGAAGCATGAGCAGTCGTATGGAGTTTTTGATAGCAGCCTAGCTACACATTCCTGTGAGCAGCCAGTAGACCCCATGGGAAACATTCAAGGAGATGGGTCACCTGTGATGATTCAGCATGAGCAACGTATGGTGGAACATGGGTCAAATTAGGAGTATGATATGCATGATGGGCATGATTGGCCATTTTTGGAGAACCAACTAGTGGCTCACATTGAGCCCATGATAGAGAACGATGAGCAGTTGCCCTTGGGCCAATCATTGACAAGGTGCAGACAAAGGCACAGATATCTAGTAGGGTTGTAGTACTTGCAGACACTGTTCATCAGGAGGTGTTGGAGCCTGACAGGATAGTTTTGCAAAAGGTTGGTACACTAGAGAAGCATGGGGAGGATTATTTAGAGATCATGGTGCATTCATCTTTGGGCCTACCCATTGATGAGGTGCAGACAGGTGTAATCACAGCGAGTAGAGCTGCAGTACTTCTAGGAAACAGCCCTCTCCAAGAGTACATAGACAAGGTTTGCAGCATGAGTTATCCATTTTTGTCCCTTACAGAGAGAGAGGCAGGTTTCCTTGGACAGATCTTGTTGATTGTCCAGGCGGGGCAACATGAGTTGAGCATGGAAAATCATCATCATAGACTTGTTCCACGAGCAAGAGATCATGAGTTGGTATCCTATTGATGGGGGATCATTCCTAGTTAGGTGCATAATATTGTTGGGACCCACAAATATAAGGGACACTACATGCTCCAGTGGGTAGTGAGATGTCGATTGACAGCTTATCAACATACCAGTTACACTAGGCCTGCATCAGCATAGTGGGGTTGACCTCAGTCTATGCCAAGGATTGGACTGGGGAGAGGTGATGAGTTGGTATTATACTAGTGGAGTAGCATCTATGGCCAGAGACACCGGTATTCTACTGGTGGAGTAAATGAATGGAATTTTATACGTAGCACTTGTTGAGCTAAATTCCAAGAATCTGCAAAATTTTCCCGTTTGGGATACTACAAGTAAAGACATGTTTTTCCACCCTCATGTTTAGAGAGAGTTGAGGTGTAGAGGTATAATTATGATTACTCATACCCCCTACAACTTCTATAGACAACACATGTGGGAAATTTTTAATAAAGGAAGAATGACCTGTTATAGAGTTTTATGAACCCAACGTTTCGGACTACCAAGTGAGTCCATCATCAGGGGATGCGACAATAGGTATTCTAGAGATATTCATGATGTATCCATGAGCTATTTTTTAAGTTATATATATTTTAAGAAAATTTAGATTGGAAATCATTTTCGCTCTAGATAATCTTAATTTTTCGAAAAATTAAGATTATCTAGAGCGAAAATGATTTCCAATCTAAATTTTCTTAAAATATATATAACTTAAAAAATAGCTCATGGATACATCATGAATATCTCTAGAATACCTATTGTCGCATCCCCTGATGATGGACTCACTTGGTAGTCCGAAACGTTGGGTTCATAAAACTCTATAACAGGTCATTCCTCCTCTATTTAAAACTATCCTCACTTGTATGGATTCATTATTTAACAAATTTTTAATAATTAGAAATAAACATTTAGACACAACCAAATTCTGCGAAACTTTAGACATGATCTAGTATGGTATTTTACATCGACTCTATACACTAGGACTCACCTAAGTCTTTACCATCAAGCCTCACTCCAGTGTTGGAGTATAACTGGGAGAAAAACTTCACCAGTTATTTAGTGTTGAGAAACACAAATAATTAGCTAAGGGAAAAAAACTCCCTGGAGTGAAAACTCTCTAGCAAAATCCCAAGCTACCTAGGTCTTTTACATGGCTTTGTTTTCATCATATTAAAATCATTTTTACAACAACCCCACAGGGCTGCAGAATTTGAAATACAAAACGTTGACCAGAAGCTGCATGATGATGATGATGATGTCTGAAATTCTGACTGTTCTGACCATGATGGAATGCTCTAAAATGTGCTTTAGCATAGAGTCTTTGACAATTCATTAGTTGACATTTGAGTGGTCAACAGTCACTAGAAGTTGTCTCGAACTACTTCTTACGTTCACACCTAACCTGTGTAAAAAGCTCCTGCTTGAGCGATTTTCTCCACACATGGGACCTGTGCATTTGCACCGTGATGACCAGAGAGGAGGATTAATGTTTTGGTGACAGATTGGAAAGGATGTCACAAGGTTGTCAACCAATCAATCTTATTATCATCGTTATTATCTTTTCCACTGTGCATCTCCTTGCTCTAACTAGTCATGTTGTTTAATATGTATTTGAGTTTTATGCATTAAAAAATAAATACATCCTCATTTTCATATTAGATATACCAGGAGAATGCTCTTTCAGTTCACTTCTCAGTACAGAAAATATGTATGCAAGGACTCTGTAATGCTTGTCATTGGATTTGTTAGAAGGGTAAATCTGCTTGTTAGCCCTCCAGAGTCTACCAGATTTTGAATCAACCTAAAGCTGAATTGATTGGTAACTTTCTCATCTATTAAAGCCTCAGCAATACCTACTTATTCTCACTTTTTTTAGTTATGGGTTTGTATCCTAGTTTAATTAAGCTTCAGATTTGGGTCATTATCAGATAGCCAACATTTTAAAGTGTGTAAGGATGATATCTAAGTCCTGATATGAAACTACTAAACTACTAAAAGCTAATTTGGTGCTCAGAGCAGCAGATTCTTTCAGGTCAGAAAGGAGGTACATGTATGTTTCTTTTCAGGTCATATATATGTTGATATCACTTAATTCTGTGACCATCAGTATAGGGTACCTTCACATCTATGCAATAACTGTTAACTAGGATCATGGACTGAGGCTGTAAGTTTCCTTTTTGATCAATGGCATATGGTCAAACACTCTTGCATTCTTAAGAAAAAAAGGAAAAGAGAAGAAGAAGAATTAACACTTTAAGAATGAAGTTTTCCTTAACAGAAACCATATACAATTAAACAAAAAAGTTAAAGAAATTACATAGCCACTATGTCGTTCCATAAAAGGATCTATAGATCAATTTAAAAACATAAAGAAAGAGCATCACAGTATCATCTTCTCCAAATAAACAACTAAAAATTTCAAGGTGGTCTGAATATAACTTACGAAATGTCAAAATTATCAGTTTCAGGTAAACCATCACCCAGTTCTTTTTGAAGACTCTGCAAGCATTCACAAAAGTAGATTACAAATTTATATCACCGGAGCACCCTAAGTGACAAAGAAAAATGCTACAGAGAAGCACTTAAAAGAATCCAAATCAAGCAGCACAAAACCTTCTTGCTAAATGTAAGCAGATCTCCAAATTCTTTGTATTTATAAAAGATAACTTTTATTAATGACCACAAAAGTAGCTCAGCGGGATCAAAATTACATCCAGTAACATAAGTTATAAACTACAATGCAGGACTGTGAAAGCAACTCCTTGATAAATGCTTAAGTCAGAAAATCTAAGCTCACGATCATCAAAAAAAACATCTACCTAATAAAGCTAACAATACCAATAAGAAAAGCATAATAAGTAAAGTATGAGTTTGTATAATAATGTTAAGAAGCTACAGTACTGAGAGAAGAGGACACTCAAGACTGAAAACTGGTGCTGATCAAAAGGAGATGATGTCAAGAAGTGTCAACACTAATTGCTGAGGACCAGTGTGAAGACCAAGTCTCACTCACTGAGTCATCAATGACTGCGAAATTGTCAATGCATCGGTGGATGATATCCTAAGGAGTGCCAGTAAGGCTGAGAGGGTCCTAGCTATATAATACTGGAGAATCACAAGAACAAGGGAGCCCTCCTCTCAAGCATCCAAGGCCATGGGAAAATAGGTCCAAATGGAAGCCTGGTTGTATTGTGGGGGGCTGCCCGGCCTTGGGGTCATCTCAAACTAAGTTGTCTACTAGATTGTCTGCTAATCTAGTGGTTTGAACCAATGTGAAGCCTGAAGCAACAGCTCTATAAGGGTCCCATGGAGATCAGTTGGTCTCTAGGGGACTGGTCAACTAGAAAACCAAGGCCTAACCAATATAGAGTCTAGGGGATCATCTTGGGGTCTATTTGAAAGTATTTAAGTCCCTGTCTTCCACTTGTTGCACCAATTTGATGAGACATGGAAACAAGAAGTGATCTGCTAAAGTTTCAACATTAGGCTAGGTCGAAAAAAAAATTATATTAAGACAACAAAAAAAAACTCAAAAAAAAAAAATTATTCAAAAAAAATATATAAAAATGAAAAGATTAAAAAAAAAGGGAAAAATAAGATCAAGCCCTTTCATCAGTAAGCTTTAAGGACAAAGCTTTTTGAAGAGGAAGGCAATGTTATGAATATAGTTTAACATAAAAATAATAAAATTATTGTAAACAATGATAGTCATAATAAGGTTAACTAAATAGTCTTTAGTAATGAAGAAGCATGTCTTAAAGACATGACCATTCATGGAGAGGCACCTGCCTAGGTATGTAAGCAGGCCTCATTTGTAACATTCATCACATCATCTCATCAATTCTTATATAATATTCAATATACAATTACTTGTCCTACAATGGATGTCTTTGTTCGAACTATTCTGAAGATTATTGTTGCGTATACGAACTTTGTTCATTACAGTCTCCTAAAAGACCCCTCCAAGAGCAATTAAAAGAACATTGATCTCCCTCAAAATCTATGCATTTCAAATGAATGATCTTTTGTGAATAAGCTCTGAAACTTCGACCTATGTACAAACAGCGAAAAAGTTCAGAAGAAAGGGTTTATATTTTTGTTTATGTTTGGGTTTTTGGTGGTTCATTGGGTATTCTTCTTGCAGGTTCAAGTGAGCTCTCCCAAAGCATATGCTCTCTCCTGTGGCCTAGCACATTCAAGATTAAAGGCTTGTTTTCTGTTCAACTGTTGAAGGACCCAAAACCTCAGGAAGCCCTAAATTCCTGCAGTTAGGGCATCAAAGCACAAGCCTAATATCTAGCAAGTTTAATTCTGTGGAGCTCCATTTGGACATCACAAGGCAGTTGATCTCTGCAAGACCGAGCTCCAAAATACACCATCTTCTGCGACCTTCATCACAGAACAGCGAAATCTTTTGGTGAAATTGTCCTTGTTTCAAGACACTACATGTCAACAAAAGGTCTGGCTCAAAATTTGTTTACAAGACCTTCATTCTTGCGGCCCTTTTAGGGCACCACTCCAAACAAATTTCTGCAATATTCTGTGATTAAAGTGGCACAAGAAGATCGAAAGGTTCAGGCAGCAAAAGGACAGGGAAGTTGAATAGAACCTCAGCTCCTCCTTTACAACGAAGACCTACTCTTCCTATGCAGACTTGTGCAACTCCATTAGTCCCATTTGAAGGGCAGCTTGATCTCAATTCTAGACAAAGTGTAAAGCAGCTACAGAAGTCAGCGAGTTATTTTTTTTGGCCTTGTTCTCAATAAGAAGTGACAGTACTGAAGCTTGCAGACCTAACGCAACCAACCTGAAGTATGGTAATCTGATACATATGTTACAGTGATATCTAGTAGAAATAAATCACTGTGTGCAAATTCAAGGTGTACAAGCGTTGTGTAATGGAGATAGTACTTGTCACATATATATGCATATATTTGCTTCAGCATTTGCCTACAAGCCAACCTATTTAGCAATACTAAACTTGGTGACAAGCACAGTGTGAGCATCTCTGTTCATAAATCCAAAACATTGTGTTCTGTAGAGTGTCAAAGTTCGTGAAAGTTTATGTCTTAAGCCTAGAGAGTTCTCTACAAGAAGCAGTAAATCTTATAGCAAGGTTTGAAGGCAGTACATTGTTTTCACTTTATCATTCCATCGTTGAAGGCAAATAGATGAGGGTACATTACAGGATAGTGCAAAAATTTGAGAACTGTTACACCTAGAAGTCAAAAGCCACAGTAGCACATTTACAGTTGGCAGCCCAATTACTTTGCAAGGAGGCAGTGAGAGTTAGGAAGCAAGGATCACTCAATTCATGATGGATGGACAGTCAAGCTTCAGTTCAGAATTATAAGAGAAAGTAGCAGTAAAGTGTGCAGGTACTCTCCTCATATGACAAAGGTACATAACCTTTAGTGAGGGTAAATATTTGAAGCCAAAGATAACTTGAGTTCAAGACATCTACACCAATGAAAAGACGAGTGTATATGCTAGTGTGATTTTTTATGTAAGCTTGATGTATCAACTTGAATATTAGTGGGTATACAACTAGTGACACTTGCCTTGATAGTCTGCTAAGGTCTGCACTATCTATACCAGTGTTGTGAAAATCGCGATTTAATGAAAAAATCGTGATTTTTTCGTTTCGCCGATCAAATCGCAATTTTTATACGAAAAAATCACATAATTTTTTTTTGCCAATTTTTACTGGAAAAATCGTGGTGGGTCAGGGCAGCACGATTTTATAAGTTTTTTTTTGGTTTTTCAATTGCTCATTTGAAAGAAACAAATAATTTGTGAGTAGGGCATCTTAATGATCAAGTCTAGGCCTTAGCATGGATATGCTATTCATGGTAATGTTAAATTCTTAAAGTAAAAGGATGCATCCTTTTACTTAAATTTTTAACATTACCATGAAATGACTCAGGATGTTTGAGAGTGGTTCCAGCCTCATTGGATTTCATATGGAGAAAGTAGAATTTTAGATTTCATTTAAAATCCAGCAGACTTATCAGTTTTTCAAGATTTCAGGATTGGGAGATTGTAATGTTTCCAGGTGACACCACCTGCCCAGGCTACCCCTGCCACTAGTAGAGGACGTGGTCTACCTCCTATAGCTCCTACTTCTAGTTCTTCAGCTTCTAGAGCACATCAGACTCCACTGCCATCTCCACCAGCACACGCACCAGCATCTACATCTAGAGGGAAAGGGAAAGCTGTGGCATTTTCTCGCAAGAGGGGCAGAGGAAATCAATAGGATTAGACTTTCATTTTATTGTATATGACATTATGACATGATGAGATACATTATCATATTTTTTGTTGATATTTTGAGGTTGAGTTGGGACTCAGGAGTCAGGACTTACTATTCAGGACATGATTAAATGTTATGTGTGATTTTAGCGCTAGAAATGATATTAACCATCTTATATATTAGTTTTTTTTATCATATTTATGTGTCAATGTATTTATTTTATGTTGTAGATGGTTTAGATATTAAAAAAATTGAAAAAAAAAATGAAAAAAAATGAATATTTTTGTACCAAACGATTTTTTCCCGATTTTTTCCGATTTTTCCGATTTTTCCGATTTTTTCTGATTCGTTCCTCGCGCCGATTTAATCCCGACCGCGCTTTTAACAACATTGGTCCAAATAGAAGGGACACATCGAATGATGATGATCACAATCATTCCAGGGGCAACTTCAACAACAATGATCAAAGGAATGGCAGGTCCAATGGCAAAGGGAAAAGGAATGCGGGACATCAAGGAAATGGTCGACCCTCCAAGAAATCAAGGAACTCCAGGTATGAAGAATCAAATGTTGTCAACAATAAGCAAAAATAATACTATCTTATATCGACTCTCTCTACTACCTCTCCTCCGGACACTTTGGGAAATTAGCTGATTGATAGTGGTGCCTCAAGGAACTTCACCGGATACAAAGAAACCCTCTCTAATCTGATAGAAAAGGAGACAAACTTGGAGATCATCTTTGGAGACGATGCCACCTATCCCGTGAAGGGAGTAGGGAATGTTACCCTTCAATTGAATCAAGGTAACACTATTCATTTGCAAGAAGTACTATATGTAGCAGATCTCAAGAATAACATGGTATCTATATCGGTGATGAAGGACAAAGGATTCAAGGTGGCATTCATTGATGGAAAGGTACGTGTTTGGAAAAGAAATTTTAAAGATGCTTTTACTCTTGGGTTCAGGGTTGACAGTTTGTATCAAGTTGGAGGAAGTCCATTGGGAGCCATGTCTTGCGACACATCTCTACAATCTGAACTATGGCACCGAAGATTTTACCATCTTCATTATAAGGCCCTTCCTGATATGAGATAGATGGTGACAGGTATGCCTGAGTTCAAAGTAGAGCATGAAGGTGTATTTCTGGGATGTGTCGAAGGAAAACTTACAAGGGGACCATTCCCCTCAATCTAAGTCACCTGACACGGGGATTCAGGATTCGTAAGATATGGAGATTCGACTGTCGGATTCAGACACGTTGACTCCCTGGAACAGGACACGTAGGATTCGTTATGTATTATTTTATTAAATATATTATATTATATATATAATATATATATTAAAAATTAGATATTTCTTACACAAATTCTCATTAATGATACAAATTCATTGATTTCAAACATAAATCTTCATCTAGATGTTAGTTTTACTGTTTACAAAGTAAGTTAGTAACATTATAGCATGCATAGTACATACAAAATTGAAATATTTGCATAAACCCTCGTAAACCTCATAAACCCTCCCAAACCTCATAAACCCTTGTAAACCCTCACTAGGGCTTGGAGTACCTCCCAAGCTACACAAATCAACAACCTCCTCATCAAACAAAGTCATATGAGACCTGGCATTCAACGCCATATCTAAGTCGGGAAACTTTGGTTCAACATCCCATAGTTTGGAGGCCCCAAATTTGTATTCGTCTCTTGTGTGACAAAAGGCGAAGGTTTGAATGAATATACACTAGTTCCTCAGCCTTCTTAGAGCCCAATATTTTTTCGCTTCACTGAATGGATGAGAAGCCATATGTAATATGGTTCCTTTTTGTTGAAGAGGAACTAGCAACCTTTGACAAGTTCCCAATGGCCAATTTTTGGATATTTGGAAGTTCCCCGCCATAGTAGTTCTACCAATCAATTGGAATTAATCTAGTCTTGTCCCACTTATAATCAATATCAGAACCCCAACCCTTTGATCCTACAAAATGAGCAAATTCTACACAAATCCGAATCCCAATTTCAGGATCTACAAAAACCTTTCTAACACCCCTTTTTAAATCCTTGTGAGACTTCTGAGTCTTTGCTTGGTGCAGTTCTTTCTGGATAACTTAGCAACTCTGTAGCATAATATTTTGGATTCACTGCATAGGCCAAAAGGTTCAATGGGGTGGTCATCTTGTTCCACCTTTTGGTCAATATATCATTTACTTCTTTGTAAAAGAATTCATCTGGGTCCTTTTCCTTGGCATTTATAACCACCTTTATCTTCTCTATCATGGAGTCAATGCCCTCATACAACTTTGCCAAATTAGGCATATATGTGTCAAATAAGTGAAGCAAATCCCCAATTGGCTTAGTAAATGCCAAGAGGTATTCCACCCTATCCCACCATTCGTCATCAACAACCAACCTTTTTTATTGCTTGTGCTTTATCGGATTGGGATTGCCTCCATTGATTCCAAAGAGAACTATATACCATTGATTGTAATGCTACTTTCACCTGCATAAGCCTTCGTAAGACTATGATGTGAGACACAAAACGAGTCTCAACAAGTTGCAAGTGCCAAATTGCCAATGTCTCAACTTTTAAATTTTAATAAATTAAAAATCATAATTTGATTGAATAACTATTATGATTCACAAATCATGACATTTGAGAATCCAATTTACATATTTGAATTTAAATTTTAGAGTCATAGAAATTAGAATTTATGAAATAAACTTTAAAGTTTAGGTATCTTAAGGAGCTCCAACTTTGCAAATTCTCTGTAGATGCCTTGGGACATGTGGTGCTTTGTGATGAAGGTTTGAATTTATTTTGTCTCTTCAAAAATAACTCAAATCCACTCAATTTGCTTCCCCATCTTGCTCAACATGAGGTTGAATGAATGTATAGCACAAGGGGCCCAAAAGATGTGTTGATATTTGCTTCAATAATTAGGCTTGGTATTCTACACATCGTTGCATTGTCAGTTATTACCTGGACAACATTATCTGGCCCCACCATTTCAATAGCTTCAATCAAGATGTCAACAATGAATTGGAATCATTCACCTACCCCTCATAATCCACTACCTTAAAAAACATTGCTTCCTTTGGGCTCTGAGCAATCACATTGATCAAAGGCCTATTCTTTTGATCTTTCCATCCATCAGAAATGATGGACACCCCTGAAATGCACCATGAATTACGAATGGGGCTTAATTTAGCCTCCAAATCTAACTTCTCAGAACTCAATATTGTGGTGCGGGCCTTTTCATATCCAGGGTTCTTGTATTCTTTTGGGGCTTCATTCACTGCTTTTATCATCTTTGCCCAATAAAGAAATCACACAAGGTTAATGGGAATGCCATTTGCATAAATGCATTGACCTATATCTGCATCTGCCATCTCTCGAGCATCATTATTAAAACTCCTTTCAAGCGGTCCCAAATTAGACCACTTTGAACCAACAATTCCATGAGAATGAAGTGGACGCTTTGATGAGGATGCTCCCAACCTTTTTCGCTGTTTTAATTGAGAGGCAAGATTTGCCTCATTTGCTTTAGCATCTACCTCGTCTTGTTCTTTATGATATTTTGTAAGTTTTTCCTTGCTTAAACCATTTCCATTTGCCCCATTCTCTTTAGGTGGGCCACTACATATTTGAACCCCATTTCCTTTTAACCCAAGTAAATGTGCTATATCCCATTTGTATGATCCCTTATATTCCTTTTTACACTCACTGCAAATCCATGCCAAAGACCCCCCTACTTGGATCTTCCCAACAATAGTTACATATTTCCAAAGTGGTGACTTTGGATCAACTTTAGTGGTAAATTCGATTTCATGTTCCACTTCCTATGCTTCACGAATGGATAAACTTGAAGTTGCCATGATGATGATGTAAATGAAATTGCATAATAAAATTGACAAATATGTATTTTAAAACAAGTTACAAGCCTTCAGTTCGTTTCAAAACCATTGTTAAATTTAATGCTCTTACTTCTTCTATTCCCTTGTGTAGAGCTTGCAGTGTTCCTCATAGAGAGGAGGTATGTACTGTTTTTTGAGCATGTAGCAGTGAGCACATACATTTTACTACCCAGCAAAGGAAGAGAGCCAACATGAAGTTGCTACTATGTTTACAGTGGAACAAGAAAGGAGCATAGATAATGATGATCAAATGATGATATAAACTCATTACTTGGGCAAAAGGTAATATCTGTACCCCATAATTACATGAAGAAGGTCAAGGAATGTATTATTAAAAGATCAAAATTGTTAAATCAGATGACAAAAAGCTATTGCATAGTTGCAGCATCTAAGGAGAGAATACAGGTTCTTTAAGATGTGATGCTTGCAGAGTTTCGAAAGGTTTATAGTAGGAAGAGCAACTTAGCACACACTGCACATGAAAACCCTATAAAACTAGAAGCAAACAAAAACAGGTTTCAATGGCGGTTTCACTGTTCAGTGGTTAATTACAATTCCTGGGCAACTTTGACATAATAGATATCCCACAATTATTGCTGCTTAGTCTATGGTAACTAGATTGACTAGTGTTAATTGACTAGTTTTAATGGCTACCCTGCAATACCCGATTTTAATCCCCAGACAAAAATGCATGTGTACATGATGAATGGCCAAAAACCAAACAATGCAATGTGTAAATTGTACATTAAATGATCATTAAAAGAAATTACATCACATGTTGCAGAAGAACAAACAAATTACAAAAGGGAGGAAAAGAAACAAAAGGCTACCAGAAACAAAGCTTAGGTAAAGCAACAAATGGTAAACAAGGTCTTTGACATAGGCCAAACACGCAAAGTAATGTCAACGATGGTTTGTCAAGTCGGTGGAAGCGGATTGCTATTGTTTTCTTTTTCTTGGGTGGTGGAGTTTAGATGCATTTGGGTGAAATTTGAATTAACGGAGAGTCCAAATTATTCGGGGTTTGACCTATCATTCTACTTGAACTACTTCTCGAGTTTGAATCTTTATGCTCTTTGAGTTATTATTTGGTAGCGGAATGTAGGAATTTATAGGGTAAGTTCCTCAGACAGAACACCAAAGGACACCGCTCACAAACAGATCACAGTCAATACACCAGTATTGTTGACATGGTTAAAACTCTCAAAGAGGGAAACAGTCCACGGCCTGAGCCAACGCGGCCACTTCAAGCAATTTATTAATAAAAGAATGAAAATTTACATAAGCTTCTCTCATGAACGGTTACCCTACAGATGACCCTCCATGCTCTTTAAATAGAGATCATGGACCAATCCGGTGTTAAGCCACGGATCAAGTGTCAGTATTACCGAGGAGAGAATGAACCGTCGGATCACTTCATGTCTAGAACATATCATGACCGTCGAATTGTAAGTTACAAAAGTACATAGTAAAGAAACACACTTTACCTAACTCTACACTAGACCAAGTTATACTTAACTATTTCCTTTGTGTCGGAATATCCTAACATCCCCCCTTAAGAACAACTTGGGATAGGATTGAAGGATGCAAAAATATGACACAATAGGAGAAGGAAGGTGGCACTAGAGCCTATCCCCCCTTAGTGACACCTTCCTGAACTCCAACCATAAATCGAAGTTTAATAAACTTCGCCTCTATGAGAGCCTTTGTAAAGATGTCTGCAACTTGATCATCTGTTGAACAATATTGCACTTCAAGAACATTGTCATGAATGAGCTTTCTGATGAAGTGCATGTGCAGTTCAATGTGTTTGCTGCGCTGATGTTGGACTAGATCTTTGCATAGTTGAATGGCACTTTGATTTTCACACCAAAGTGTAGTCGGATGCTGCTGCTGAAAGCCAAACTCTGACAGGATCTGATGAAGCTTCTACAACACCACAATACTCTACTTCTGCTGAAGAAAGAGAAATGACACTTTGTTTCTTGTAAGCCCATGTAATAGGTCTTGAACCAAGAGTGAACACATAACTTGCAGTAGACTTCCGATCATCAAGGTTACTAGCCCAATCGGAATCAGTGAAACCAACCAATAGAGGAGATGCTTCTGCACTATAATGATTCCCAAACTGTACTGTACCTCGAACATAACGAAGTATTCTTTTAGCTACTTTGCAATGACTTTCATGTGGGTTTTGCATAAACCGAGCAATAAGACCAACAACAAAGGAAAGGTCAAGATGAGTATGGGTTAAATACAAAAGTTTTCCTACAAGTTGACGGTATAATGTAGCATCAACTTCAGAGGAAGTACAAGTGACTGAAAGTTTGGCTCCAGACTGAAAGGGAGAAGGGGTTGGCTTACAGTCTTCCATGTGAAAATGGTGTAGAAGATCACATGCATACTTGGACTGGGAAAGGGAAATACCTTCCTTGGATTGCAAGACTTGAAGACCAAGAAAATAATGCAAGTGTCCTAAGTCTGTCATTTCAAACTTCTTTCTAAGGCTAGACTTCACATGGTTCATAAGGTTGGGATCACTACCAGTAAGGATAAGATCATCAACATAAAGAACAAGAATGATAAGAGACTTGCCCACTTTCTTGGTGTAGACAATATTGTCAAAATGACACCTAGAAAATCTAGTTTCTAAAAGAAAGCTATCCATTTTGGCATACCAAGCCCAAGGGGCTTGCTTGAGACCATAAAGGGATTTCCTAAGCCGACATACAAGGCTGGAGTCTGTTTGTATAAAGCTAGTAGGTTGTTCCATATAAATTTCTTCATGCAAGTCCCCATGCAAGAAGGCAGATTTAACATCCATTTGATGGACTTCCCATTTGAAAGACGTAGCAAGGGAAAGAACAAGGCAGATAGAGTTCATTTTGGCAATAGGGGAGAAGGTTTCCGTATAGTCAATGCCTTCAACTTGTGATAAACCCTTAGCAACAAGACGAGCTTTATGTTTGTCAACTTTTCCATCTAGTCCATACTTGGTTTTGTAAACCCATTTGCATCTAACAAGTTTTCGTCCCTTTGGAAGGGGAATAAGATCCCATGTGTCATTTGCCAATAATGAACGATATTCTTCATTCATAGCTGCGTCCCAATCTGGATGGCCTGAAGCTTCTGCAAAGGTGTCAGGATCATAATTAGCTGAAGCTTGACCTAGTAAAGAAGAGGCTCTATCGAACTGAGAACGTGTATGTCGCTGATCTGTAGGATCACCGACAAGAGCACCTGTTGCATCCCGAGTAGCACAAACCCATTTTGGAAGCTGAGCTGAAGGAGGATCCTGAGAAGGTGGGGGAGGATTGTCATCCTCGCTGTCATCATTTGAAGAAGAAATATTTTCAGAAGTAGAAGGGATAGAGAGAGGTGGCACATCTGCCGGACTAGGCTCGTAGGTCGATATATTTTCAACAAACTTTACATCTCTTCTAATGATAACATTTTTGGACTTAAGTGGAATAAGTCTGTATCCTTTGACATCTTTAGAATATCCAACAACAATACATTTTTCACTCTTAGGTTCTAAAGCTTTATGTTTTTCATCTGGAATATGGGCCCATGCTTCACTTCCAAAAACACGAAAGTGACTTACATCTGGTTTAATTGAGCTCCATGCTTCTTCTGGAGTGATATTCTTTAAAACCTTAGTGGGAGTGCGATTTATTATGTAATTTGCACAGTTAATTGCTTTTGCACAAAAATTAAGACTATGTCCTTTAGATTGAAGCATACAATTAGCCATTTCCTTTAAGGTGTGATTCTTTCTTTCAGCTACACCATTTTGTTATGGAGTGTATGGAACAAATATGTTGCATTTGAATTCCATTCTCAGTGCAAAAGTTGATGAAGTTGTTGTTAACATATTCTCCGCCATTATCAGATCTTAGCTTAAGAATTTGATGTCCAGATTGTTTTTCAGCAAAGGTCTTAAAAGTCAAGAACATGTTAAATACTTCACTCTTGAGTTTTAAGAAGTATACCCAAGTGCGTCTGGAGAAATCATCAATGAAAGTTAAGAAATACTTGTAGCTAGAGAATGAAACAACTAGAAGTGGACCACATAAATCACTATGCACAAGCTGTAAAGGGGTTGAGGTGTGCCAAGAGGCACTTTTTTCAAAACTATCGATGATGTTTTCTGAGGACACATACGGAACATACACCATCTCTGCAAGATACCATTGGAAGTCCTGTCACCATATTTTCTTTACATAGATTCTGAAGAGAGCGATAGTTTAAGTGACCAAATCACTCATGCCAAAGTTTGCTCACTTCATCATGAGCAACAAATACCGAGGGAAGATTTGATGACCCAAAGTTGTTAAACTTATACAACCTTGTAGAATCATCAACAATGCCAGTAGTTAAAATCCGTCTAGGATCTCTTAGGTCGTTAATTACAACATCGTGAGGTGAAAATTCAACAATTTTACCTTCACTTGAATGAGTTATTTGATATACAGATAGAAGGTTGCAGGATAAGGTTGGAACACATAATACATCATTGAATTGACCATTGTCTATATGAACAGTTCTAGTCCCTACAACATTAAGAGATCTATCATCACCAACATATATATTTTTGGTGTTACAATCATTTAAAGAAGAAAACATGGCTTTGTTTTTGGCCATGTGATAAGAAGCTCTAGAATCAATGAGCCACTCATGAGAAGGAGAGGAAAAAGATACATTTAGTGCATAGCCAGACCGATATGCTTGACAACCACATGCAGAAAGTGCCATTCTTGAAGATGAAGTTGAAGTTGAAGAGTGCTCCAAATGGATGTTATGCTTCTTCATTGCTACTTCCAAGCCTTCCATCTTCTTAAAGCATTTGGATTCTAAGTGGCCATCTCGATTACAAAAGTGGCAATGTTTATCAATCTTCTTCCCTTTGTTTTTATTTGCCTTATCATTTTGTTGAAATGATTTTTCATTTCGTGGCTGAAATTGCTTAGGACCCTTGTTTGGTTTAGGACCATTCCTTTTAGGATACAACTTCTTAGGATTCTTTGAATTTGGTTGTTGCTGGGTGGCTAACACTTTCTTAGAAGAGTTTCCAAGATTAAGAAAACCAAGGTGTAAGAGTTTTTCTTGTTCTCTTATTAAAGAATCACAAAAAGAATCAAAAGAAGGAGACTTGTAGTCTTGTCCTTGAAAAATGAAGGCTTCTCTTATAGAATGGAAGGTGGAAACAAACACAGAGTAAGCTGGTCCCAACTTAGTAAGAATGGAATAGATAAGGTTACTATCTTCTTTTTTAACCTTAAAACCTTCCAAGAGAAGTCTAAGGGTCTTGAACTTGGACAAAAAATCTTCAATGCAAGAAAAATTATTGGGGTCCAATGTAAGCAACTCATTTTCAAGTTGATGGGCTCTAAGTTCATTTTTTATTCCAAAAACTTTAGTAATCGGTTTCAATGCTTCATCAGGAGTATCAAGTTCTGCAATATGGAATCTAAGATCTGAAGAAATAGACATCCCTATCAACCCACGTGCTTGATCTTGCCTATTTTCCCATTTAGCTGCCTTATCTTCATCTTCCAGTTTGGTTTCTTGGCCTGTGGCTATTCTGTAAAGACCTTTACTTCTAAGTAAATCCACAATGTAGGACCACCATTGGAAGTAGTTGGTGCTATCAAGAATAACATGGCATGGACTTTCCATTTTAACAGAAACTGAAACTATATACGTTGAAACTAAGTGTTCCAAAGGAAAGATCTCGAAAAATTAGGCTGGTTAAAAAAAAATGGCTCTGAAAACGGCTTCCGGATGAAGAAGTTATGGCTTTTTGAAGAAAAGTTGATGAAGATGCCGACAAAGTGCGGGAATGTGCGGAAATGAACGAAAATGTTAAAAAAGAATCCGCCCCCTTTCCGAACTTAATCTAATTAGCTCAACAAAAAGGAGACTTGAACTCAAAACCTCTACTCTCATAAATTAGCTTTGGACCAAGTGAGCTAAACTAAAAGTTTAGTCATTTTTGGAAAAGAGGAAGGGGGGGTTTTTTTTTTGTTTTAGTCGCTGAAGCTTTGGGTTGCGTGCTTGCTTGAGAAAGCTCTTTTTCCCTACAAAACAAAAAACAAAAAACCCAACACAGACATACAATAAAAAAACAAACCTTACGGCTTGAAGTTAGCTTTACCCAGAAACTAAATATTTTCCTCAATGTTTCTGATTTTCCGAGATCACACTAAGGCGCAGCGAAAAAGAGCATACGCATGAGAAAAATCCTTCCTCTTTGTTTTTGATTTGCCCAGATCGCACAGAGTCGCAGGGCAAAGAGCATACGCAGAAATCAAAGGTATAGATCTGGTAATAAAAAAGAAACTAAATAAACTGAAATAATAAACAGAGAGAAAATAACTAGAAACTACAAATAAACACTGTATACCTCCATATCTTAAAAATGACGTAGCTAGCGCTACCAAAAACCTTTTCGCATGAAACGAAAGGGGTTCTTGACTGGAACAGATGCTCCTAACACAATAGAGCAGTCCTCTCGGCCCGAAAGTTGTCAGAAACAGTAGATCTAGGAAATGGTAGTCCGATGCAGTTCTACCGGCTTCAGATTTGGATCACCAATAGACGCGGCCCTCAAATAGCTCTGATACCATGTAGGAATTTACAGGGTAAGTTCCTCAGACAAAACACCAGAGGACACCGCTCACAAACAAATCACAGATCAATACACCAGTATTTTTGACGTGATTAAAACCCTCAAAGAGGGAAACAGTCCACAGCCTGAACCAACGCGGCCACTTCAGGCAATTTATTAATAAAATAATGAAATTTTACATAAGCTTCTCTCATGAACAGTTAACCTAAAAATGACCCTCCATGCTATTTAAATAGAGATCATGGACCAATCAGGTGTTAAGCCACGGATCAAGTGTCGGTAATACCGACGAGAGAATGAACCGTCGGATCACTACATATCGTGACCGTCGGATTGTAAGTTACAAAAATATATAGTAAAGAAACACACTTTACCTAACTCTACACTAGACCAAGTTATACTTAACTATTTCCTATGTGTCGGAATATCCTAACATCCCCCCTTAAGAGCAACTTGGGATAGGATTGAAGGATTTACAAATATGACACAATAGGAGAAGGAAGGAGGCACTAGAGCCTATTTTGTGAGCCCAACCTATTGCGCTTCACAGAATGAATAAAACCATAAGTGCTCCGCTTCCTTTCTGCTGATGAAGAGCTTGCCACTTGTGAAAGAATACGAATGGCAAGGTTTTGCAAATGTACACCATTTGCTCGATGACAAATCCACCACCTAACTAGATTCATGGTGCTTCTCTCCTCCAAAGTTGATATGTCTGCATAATCATCTATTCTTGCAACAAAACTAGCAAATTCTTCCTTTAGCTCCCTGTGTAGATGAGAAGGAAAAATTCTCATAAGGGCCTTTTTCACCCCATTAACCACCTCTCTATCCTTATGGGGTGCCTTCCTCTTCCCATTGCTTTGAGCAATAAGCTCCTCATAATAAAACTTGGGGTTCAAGGCATGTGCTAAAGTGTGCAATGGAGTGTTGAAATTGTTCCACCTATCAACAATGATTTTCGTGACTAAACCAGCAAAATGATCATCAACAAACAAAAGTTGTGGAGACTCTAGCGAAATGATTTCCATAGTTTTGTCAACCATGGAATCCATGCCATCATATACCTCTCCTAAGAAAGGTTGGTCAATGTCAGTACTCCGAAGAAGCTCAAATGCAGGGGTTGTGAAATTTAGCAAGAAATCCACCTTGCTCCACCAATCCTCATCAAGGCACAATCTACGCACCATATATCCCCACTCTGAATCTGCTTGTCTCCACTCATCCAAAGTTGACTCACCACCATAGAAACTAATGCATGCTTAACCTCAACAAGACGGCGCAACATCAAGAAGTTTGAGGCATATCTTGTCTCAGAACCTTTTAAGAACTCCAATTTGGAGTACTCTGGAAATATGGCATGAGATTGGTGGTGGTTGGTGATGAATTTGACAATCTCCCTTGCTTCCCCTGTGATTTCCTTTATCCATGATGTTGATTTGGGGTAGCATCGAATGTGCTCTAGCCACGAAATTTGGTGGAGAGGTTGGGGCACATGAAATCTCCAATACCCAGAAAGAGTTTGGGCAGATTCTAAACAGATCAAGAGATATTAAAATAATTAGTATTTTTACCTAAGTCTAAACTTAGGGAAAATAAAATATTAATGTGTATTAATATGAATCTATGTTAGAATGGTCCAAAAGACATGGATCAAGCCAAATCTAATCTTAGCTGTTGATTAGGGACTTAATCTCGGCCGTTGAGATGTCAACATTTAAAATATAAGAGGAGGCTTGAAGGTCACTTAGAGAGTACACCAGATGATCAGTCATTCTATTCTCTAGTGCGAGGTTTGCTAAGAGAGATAGAATCAGTGATCAGGAGAGCAGTTGAGGGGCATTGAGTGCAAAGAAACAGAAAAGACAGGGATTGTGTCAAGAGAGCAATGCAGCAGCCAAGGAGGGTGATGCAAAGCCAGCAAGGGCTCACACAGGGCTACGCAAAAGCAGCCAAGTGCTACGCAGAGCACCAAAGGGGCCAGCGCAACTGACGCAGAGGCTCCCAGAGCTAGCGCAGGGCCTCCTGGGGCTGACACAAGCCTAGAAAGGCTGACACAGGGCCAGTGTGAGACAGAGAGGGGTTGACACAGTCCAAATTAGGCAGACATTGGGGTTGCAGGAGCAGTTTTGTGCTGAAGAGCAGTCGAAAGGATTTTCTGGGGTTTCAGCCAGGAGATTTCTCTCAAATTGTGAGGTATAGCTACTAAGGAAATTCTCTGTTGAGTA
>APFE030904339.1:0-23348 GCA_000404065.3 Pinus taeda
TAGGTAGAGAAATAAAGGTGCCCAACTGCTTAATCTGGGGCCTTGGAAGAAATAAGGGTAGGCTTTAGATAGGAGGGTAGTCAAAAGAAAAAGAGGACAATCAGGGTCTGCTAATTCAAGTTCACCCTCTTTAAATGAAGAAAAAATGTTAGGATTACTAGGATGGGTAAGTAGTGCAAGGTTGCAGAAATGGAGGGCCATCACCAATTGGCTTACTAAGTGCAAAACTCATGCCACTCAGGGTATTGGCATCAAAAGCAGAGAGTGGAGGACAAGCATTGGAAGCATGTCTAATTTCCCCTATTTTCCCCCAAACTTCAATTTACTAACACCCCCAAGGGCCTTGAGATCTGCTCAGGTGTCCAGTTCCACTTCATTTCATGAAAAGAAGCCACATTTGTTGTCTAAAAAATATTTCTCATCATTTCATTTATCCTCAAAATCCTAAGTTAAGTTTTACCTATTAGAACTTAGCTTTACCCCTTCATTCACCTCACAAAGCCATATTAATCACTAATGTACTATTTAGCTCCCTAACTTACCCCTTTCCCTAATTCTATTAGAATCTATGAAAAATTTCACAAAAAATATCTATAAAAAACCCTCCCCCTAGCACTATAGCTATATAACCCTTCTTTAGGGAAATGTTAACCTATCTGGGGTTGGTATTAACCCCTTTGTCCCTAAACTATGGCTTCTTTCAAGAAACTATGGTGAAAACCCAAAATATTTGAATCCCCGCCCTCATTAACCCATGCACCCCTTTTTCCGCCCTAAACCCACTTTATTATAAAGTTTTTTAATTAAAACAATTTATAATACATGCGCCTAAAAAACCCATATCCTAAAGTTTTTACCCCCCCGCGCCCGATTTAATTAAAACCCATTTTAATATTTGGGCAGGTCCCCCTTATCTGACGCACCGTCGTGTCATGATCGCCTCCCACCGCACGATCGTTGACCCCGCCCATCTAACGGTGGGCGGTCATTCCTGTGGAGAAGCCGCCCGACCTTTTGCGTCCAGGGGATGGGCGGTATTGCCGCTGTACCCCCGCCACACGTCGGCCTCCCGCAGTGTTCGCTGCCCCCCCCTCGATACCACTTACTTCCCTCAGCCCCTCCGGGGAAACCACTTACCAACTCCTCCCCGCGCTGACGTCACACCCCCGTCAGCGTGACGTCACCCAGCCTTGCCGCCACCATGCCTCCACGTCGAATCCATGTCACCTGTCACCCTGTCCACCCTGCCACCGTGTCACTGCCACCTGGGCACCCACGTCAGCTGAAACGTCACCCATCCGTACCCGGGCCCATGATGACGTCAGCATGACGGCATCAGCAAAAAGGCACCAATATGCCAAAAATGCATAAAAAGGCGAGAATTAACCGTTATTTCTCATTGTTTTTTACTATTTCCGGAGCTCCTCTGCATGCGAAAATCGACGTGCAACAGTGAAAACACAAAAGCCACCCGCCAAAGTTGTTTCCGCCTCCATTATCAACCCAAGTACCTGCAATTCAACCGGTGCAAACGCCTCCCATGCTATAAAAACTAGGTATTTGTCGCAGGCGTCCTCTTTACCCACTATTCTCCTTTGCTATCCTAATTTCCTGCATAAGAACTCTGTCAAAAGCTCCCCATTGATAAATTGACCACTGAAATTTACTTAAGAAGCCAGTAAAACCCCTGCGTGACAAAAATCTTGAAGAAACCCGTGCCCCTCTCTAAAATTCACAATTTTGCCACAAAAAGCAATTGAAGGAGCCGAGCTACCGGCTAGAAAACTAATTTAGCAGTTCCCTCACCCCTGCTAAAGAAATTCCCTGCAAGTAACGAGCTAATTAGCTCAACACACTCTGGTTCTTCAAAATAGAGTGCCCCACAATTCATTAAGCCTGTAAAAACCTCCTTACACTACCAAGCTGCTCACTGCAAAACCAACATTAGCAAGCATTCATCAGCATTTGTATCAAGATTGAAAATCCAGTAAAACATCCAGCTAAAACCAGACAATGGCCACTCCAGCTGCTCTGGATGTAGCTCCTATAAATCCACCTAACAAAGAACTGGAAGCTATGCCATTGGTGGACAGTGATGCCCTCATTACAGACTTTGTGGTAGAGAGGAATCACTTACAAACATATTTCCAACTAAGAAACAGTCACTTGGACAACAGTGACCTGTATGGCATCTGGGAATCCAATCTGCCCACCTACTTCCTGCCTTTTGTGAACATTTTTCCTGAAGTCATCCACCTCTATGCAGAAAACTATGACTAGAAACTCAGAGTTGTGAAGTCTCCATCTGGGAGCATCCTCTTTTATATAACACCAGATTCCATCAACCAAATGCTGAACTACAAGCAGACCCAGCTGCTATACCCCTTCTCCATGAACTACTTGCTAGATGAGGGCTCCAAGCTCTCTAACACAGACATTACTGCAATAGCCAGGAAATTCATGAAGGCAGATTGCCAACTTTCTGGGCCACCTCCTTTTTCTTATGCAGATTTCAATGAGGTTGGCAAGCTGCTGGTAGATATGCTAACCTCTGTGCTGGGGTTCACTACAAATAAGAATGTTGATCTAACTGTGCTGGTCATGCTCTCTGCATATAGCCTTGTGAAGCCCCCTGCTATGAAGTACAATTATGCCAAATATATTGCCAATAAGATACATGATCAATTGTCAAGACTGAAGAGGGAGGAAATATTCAAGTATTCCTCATACATCTATCACCTATTCTTGTACTATCAAACAGATTGCTTCCAGTGCCCAATCAAGAAGCTAGTCTCACACGGAGAAAGGAGGTCCGTCATCTTCTGGTCTTCAGTCTTCCACCAAGTCCAGAATTCTCCCTACTCATACTGTGAATTTATTGACCAGTTTGTGTATCCAGTCACATGCCTCTTAAAGAGGACCCCTCCTATCAGATTGTCCAAGGATATGCAAAAAATCTTGCAGCTATCCAGGAGTTACAAGATAGGTGATTGGTACTTGTACCAAAATCACACAGTCATCAGAATCTATGGTTGTGGGCTCTGTCCCTATAGGCTCCAAAAATATGTGCCTATGAGGCTATTTGCCCTGGAATACTATAGACAGCTTATAAACTCTGATCTGACACACTTCCACAGTGCCAATAAGAAAGCCAACCTAAAGTTCAGAGACCACCTAGGCCCATTTGTCATGAACAAGAAAGATGGTTGGCAAGAAGCTGATCAAATACTAGGGCAACAGCTCAAACTGAACAAAGCTTCTGGTGGGTCCCTTATGACCCTGAAGGATTCATCAGTGCTAGGAGGGTCAAGTATAGGCTGCTGGCCTATAAGCATTACCCATACCCACAAATACAACACTTTGTCAACCAAGATGAATGGGTACCTGAATCAATAGTAGAGGAATTGACTCGGGAAGAAAAAATGGAGCAGACTGTAAAACACTTGGAAAAAACTCTTGACTTGGATTCTTGTCAACAGGTCTTGTTCAAACAAACAGTCCAAGTAGGAGAAGGCACTTCTACTGCTCCAGCTATACAGGACACCCAACAAGCTCCAGCAACAACAACTACAGCAAAGGGAAAGGATAAGATGGATGAACAGCAACAGGTAGAGACAGGGCAGCCCAGTACATCAAAGGATCAGCAATCAGGGCCAGCCCCTTCAGAGCAAACTGAACAACCTCAAAACCCATTTTTGCAGACTCCTCTCAATGATGAGAGAGGAAAAAAGAGAGACAGAGAGGAGGTCACACCTCCAACAGGGTCATCACGGCAACCAGAGGCCAAGAGGCCGAGGGTAGACCCTGAAACAGAAGAAGGAGACATCAGTGAAGAACGGGCAGAAAGCCACAACAGAGAAAGGCAAACAAGCCAGCAGACTGCCACTAGCTCATTTCAGCTAGAACAGGCCTAGAAGCATACCACAGAGGTATCCTCCTCAAGAAAACGGGGCAAGAAACCAGCTGCAGTCAAAGAAGGCTTCATAGAGATCAAGGCATAGAATGAATTGGTGAGAGTGCAGCTCTATGAGCAATTCTTGAAGACAACTCCAGCCAACAAACAAAGATTGATGGCTGCCTATGATCTAAAGGAAGAAAAAATGATCTTCACCCATCTTAAGCCTAAAGTCCCACATCCAAAGACCCCAGCAGATTACTACAGAACAAACCTGGAGATCTTTTCCAAACACATACACCCCATGGATCAGATTGAGCTGCACAAATAGACTAGGGAAATGGTGTATGCAACACTTGCTGACAGGGCAATGCTGGCCCGTCAGCTAAAGGAAGCCCTAAAGAACACAAACTGACAGCTTGATTTTGAAAGTTTGTCTTCCTCTGCAAAGGACAATAGAATAAAGACTCTCGAGGACATAATAATTGATTTGGGACATGACCCAAAGGATCCAAAGGGTGTTAGAGCCCTTATGAAGAAGAAAGAGGATGACATTGCTACACTAAGAAGGAAGGAAAAATTGCCTCCTACCATTCACCCTCAAACGGCAGAACTTGCACAAGAAAAGCAAGTAGATGATGCTATGGAGCTGCTTCTGGTAATGAACCAAAGAATCTTACAAATGGAGGTAGAATTAGAGAAAGCACTGCAGGACAAGCAACGGGAGTCAGCCTCCCAGCCCCCTCAAACATCAACAAATCTTGGACCTACCCCTCCCACACAAGCAGCAGCAGCCCCTCCTACTATTCCAGCACCTACCACAGCTACATCAGCAACAGGAGCAACAGCAGAAGCAACAGCAGCAGCGGAATCCATCATGAGCATGGAGGAGTTGATGAACGCTGTTAAAGAGCTTGAGACTCAGGTAACTGAAATAAATGATGCCAAGGAAAGACTGGCCAAGCTGGAGACCAGTTATGATAAATCAAAAATGACAATAGCAGAGAAACAAAGAGAAATAAAGGCCTTAGAGGCCAAAGTAAAAAATCTGGAAAGTGAATTGCTGCTAGGTAAAACCCCAGCAGAAATAAGGAAGATTATTTGGGCCAAAATTGGCCAATCTATACAGGACCAATGGAGGTCCATTCAGGCAATTTTTGAGCAGGTTGAGCTGATAGATGTGGCTCATGTGGAAATACAAAGAGCCAGGATAGCCCTGGGAATAATGCCCGAGCAGACCACCAGAATGATACATTTCCTCAATAACCGCACTAGAGAGGAACTGGCAGCTCTAGAAATAAGCAACAAAACAGATACAATCCTGACAGCCAAAAAGGTACTGACCTTGAGGAATTTTACTCAAACTCTGGAGAGGAAATGTCAGGAGATGAAAGCAGAGATTGATGAATTTAGAGCAAAAATGACTATACTACAGGACAAAGGACTTCCAAGCCTAGTGACTGGCACAAGACAGCTGCTGTCATATAATCAGTATATGACAAGGATCAACAATTATGTTGAAAATAAGATAACAACATCCAGCAGCTCCACAGAAGAAGGAGGCCCTCCCTCTGGGTAGTCTCTCTATGACAAGCAAGAAAATATGTTCTTTATTGAACATGAAATAAATCATCTGTTTGAAGTCCCTCCAAACTTCTACAGACATACAGAGGCAGATGAAACACTAGTGAAAATGAGGAGGCATCAGCTACCTCAGCTGATTGGTGGCAAGCAATGCTGGAGATTTTGCCCAGATAATGCCACTTTGCTTTTTTCCTTTTTGAGAAAAATCAAAGTTTTCAGGTCAGCAGGCAGATCAGCACAGGTATCATAGGGAGCATCCGTACAGGTGACTCACCAACACACCCAGACAGCAGGCTCAATTAACACAGATTTAAATGCACAGCTATAGCCCACTTTTCAGAGCCATAAAGTCAAAAGCTGTCTGACACAAAGATGGCAGCCATCTCAGCATTAAATGCTATATTTATGTTTTCATTTACTTTTTGTAAGAGAGTTGGTGGTGCAATTTACTGCACAATAACTCTCTACTGAGATATTTTGTACCATATTTTTGTATATATATCCCCTCAGATAACGCATTGAGGGTCGGTTGTAGTGTAATTCTTTCTGAAGAGCTCTATTGTATTCTGGAGACAATTTTGATAATACAAATTGCTGATGGAGATTCTTGGTTCTTTAGTTGTCTGAAGATGGAAATGAATGGCTCTGTTTAGTTGCAGAATTCCTATGTCATTTGCTGAAGCAATAAGTTTCTCTGAACTATGTATGTGTTTTCTATGTATTCCACAATTCTGATGTTTCCATAATTTTAGTAAGTAGAGAAAAAGAATAGCCTAGGATTTTTTTTAAACACCCTATGTTCAATCTCTATTTCTAAATATGTTTTCTTCTGGATTAGCCATAGATATGAATTCTTAATTTCTCATGTCTGAACTAATTCTGTCATGGTGAATATTGTTTAAGAATTCTTAACTGCTCTTAAGCAATGCTTTCATGTTTCTTTATTTAGCATAGTGAAAGATTCTTAATTGCCTTTCACTCACTAATTCCATAATTTCATCAAAAAATCTAGTAAAGTGTTCCACATATGCCTATCTTGCTCTGCAGCAACACTCTGCCTTCATAAATCTACTTTCAGCAGCACAAATACCTCAACTCCATTGCCCAATGGAACAAACTGTCCTATGATCTGTATCTTAGTTCTATCTGAATTCACCAACCCACCAAATTCAAACAAAACAGTACACTATAACTAGCCTAAAAATCATTCATCAACAAAGCTAAACTAAAAAGAGAGAGCCCTCTCTGGTTGCAGGTAGGCTAGAACCTGTAGCTAAAAGATTGGGCAGTGGTTACCTCGGCCGTATTCCCTTTAGGAAGCAGGGAACAACCTGAGTGATAACACACACCATGGAGTGGTGTATTCCACTGAGTTTGTGGTAGAGCATAAGGTTGAAATGACTCACTGGCTAGCTGGGAATGATACTGAGATGCATAGGACCAAGGAGAGGGTGTAGACTAGGAAGGATGAGTAGGGGGTCCCCAAGAAGGTATAGTTGTGGTTTGGTTGGGGTTGTAATATGCATGGGATGACCCTTGCATGCCTTGCTGGTATGGTCTAGGCCCAGGAGGTCTCCTTTGGTTAATGTAGCAAAGATGGTCAGTGACCCCTTCAGCTCCTTGATATACATCTTTGAGTCTGGGTAACGAAGGGAACTTGTTTGTGGAGTGGTTCTCTTCATAGACCTAGAAAATTCCAATACAATTCAATGGACATTCATTCCTAGGATGCCTATTGGTGCATATAGGATGAAAGATGACCAAGGCTCTCTCTACTTCCTCTTTCTTCATTTTGATGTTCATGGTGTCCATTTGCAAGGCAAGGGTTTGCAACATCTCACTTTTGAAATCTTCTAGAATATTTCCAATTTCACCCTTAATGGATGAGCTGGAAGATGATATACTGGCCATAGGTTGACTATCTCTATCCTCCACTTCACAACCACTAAAGAAGAGAGAAGGTTTGTTGTAGGATGTAGTGGGGGTATTTGGCAAAAATTTACCAAAATTGTCCCTATTCCTACGAGGCACGAAAGGAAATGTTTTTGGCTTGGTTTTGTAATTTTTTAAGCTGGAAAGTATGGTGTAGAAATAAAATGTCTAATTGAATGAAAATCACTAACAGAATGAAAAATCTACTTGCTAAATTGAAATTCTACTTGCAGAATGAAAAGGAAAGCAGATAATGAAAAATGAAAGAAAGGAAGCTACTAGATTACTTTTGCAGAAATAAACTAATGGAAAAAAGGAAGACAAGAAGTAGAAGAAAAGAAAGCGGTAATCACTTTCTACTCAGAAATCTCCCCAACAACAGTGCCAAAAAATGATGAGTGCCAGTATTGCAGCAAGGATGCGGCAACTCCTAAGCTACTAGCTTTACTTATCAACCCGCGGTTCATACAAAGTTGGAGGTGACAGTGCTATATGCACAATTAAAAGTGAAGGTCTTGCATGTTGTCACTGTTCATCCGGAAATAGACCCCAGGGGTTCCAAGCCAGACTTCTATAGAGTTAGAAGAAGTTGTATTCTTTCATGGAAGAAGAGAAAATCTACCATAAGAGAGCTACTCTACTGCAGTAATGAAGAAAATAACATGTAATGCTAAATCACACCATATCCTAATTAACCATTTAAACAACTATGCTAAAAAAAATTTCTCAATCAACACTAAACAAATGCTACTATCTAAGTTGCATAAATAAAGAGCATCAAACCATACTAATGTGTAAGCAAGAAAACATTACTAAATTTGTTTTCACTTTTTTGGTTTTTTTTAAGGAAAATCAAGTATGCAATTTAATTGTTCTTGTGGATTTGACAGGTGGATGGAAGGTGGTTGAGGATGGCTAGAAGGCTTATGGAGTGGTTGGATAGTGTGGAAGGGTCCTAGGAGGATTGTTGTGACTTCATAGAGGTTCCCCATTGATTCAACCTCAAAACAGGTCTTTCAGGAAAACCTATAGGATGTACTAGAAACCTACAGGATGATCCTGTAGGAATTACAAGAAACCTACAGGATATAGCCGAGAGCTAATTGTGAAGTGTTGCAGGTGTTCGGAAGCTTGGAAAAGGTTTGTGATAAGTGGTATGGGGTGTTAGAAGGTATAGGAACACTCAGGGGTCAATGTCCAAGAGAAGAGATGGCTAGATTCATTTAATGTATCTAGGGGAATTTCAATGAAAAATGAAAAAACAAAAAATAGTGAGGGTGATGGTGGAACAAGAGATGGCTAAGGTGGATGAGGTGGAAGGTGGCTGCTAGTGATGAAGTCTAGGTCTCCTCCTAAAGTACTTTTTGTGCTTAAAACATGTGTGTCTTCGAAGAACTATGCAACAAGATACATCTTCATAAACTAGAAAACCATGAATCAATTGCCTATATTGTGCATGAAGAAACTGTTGAAGGGAAGGAAAGCACCAATGATATCTTATAACAGAAATGGAGTAATTGAAAAAGATGACAATGGAATGAACCAAATGTTGAATCAAGACAAAAAACTTCAAAGCTCATGCAAGAACTTTAAATCTTTGTTTTTGGGGCTACTGAAGGGTGTCTTCCTCAAGTCATGGTCCCAGAGGGAGGAAGTGAGACTGGGGCACCTGCTAAAAACCTTATGGTGATCCTTTTTCTCCTTTCTAACCTTCTAATTGAAAGAAGGCACAAATGGAAGCAAACTAACATACAACCAATCTAATCTACATTGTTGTAATGGAAATATAGCTACTAAGAAAATGAACAATTAAACTATGAATCTATGCTAGTATACATGTACAATAAAGAGGAGACTTAGCTGCTAGGTATGGGCCCTAACCCAAGAGCTTTAGACCTCTAAGTTAACTCAGTGATGGCTCAAAACAAAACTCATTCTTATTATCAAAACAATGGATTACATCAAAAATTGTCATAAGTCTTGCAGCTCAAAAATAGAGTATCGTTTTACAATCCAAAATCCGAATCCTGCTGAGGTCCTAGGCCTCTCTAATTATACATTTGAATTCTCCGAAAACTTCCTTAAAATTAGGAAGGCTCGGGTCCCAAACTCAAGATAAACTGGTGCTTTGTCTTTCACTTGCTCGGCTACCTTCTAGTCGTCATGATTTGGCTGTTTGCACTTCGAGCTTATGGAAGAATATTCAAATGAAGGGGTACGAAATGAGGAGAATTTTCCTCCTATAATTCCTCTCCCTTGTCCCATTCGAGTTTTGAACAAGGTCTTTGCCAAAATTCCTTGCTTTTATCCTTTAATCCTACATTAAATTCACATTAGACCATAAAGCAAAATATCCAACTCTAACTCATTGCATAAACCAAATATAATCAAAAGTATGCAATAAGTTATGAGAATAGTTGGTTTGAATAATCTAGGAGGTGAATTAAGGCCCATATAATTACCCAATGATGAGGCTCATCAGTTGCCACTCCATATTGTATCGTTTCTAAGTCATATTGTCAGGAATCTGTCTAACTTGTTCCTATCCGTTTACCCATTCCATGACAATTACTAGACATTGATCATGTTCGCCTAAAATATTTTGAGCATGCTCACTTGATTCTTGCTCGCCTAAAACGCGCTCACTTGTTTTTAAATTTTCCTACTCGCTTGTTCTCAATTTTTCCCACTCACTTGCTTTAAATTTTTCTCGTTCGCTTTTGCATTGGCCTGGTTTCTGTAGATTTTCTCTACTTAGAAAATTAGGGACTAAATTCAATGTTCCTTTGATGTGTTTAATGTCAAAATAAAAATTTGCAAATAATGCCTGTCATCTTGCAAATTTTTCCTCACTAGCCTTCTCCATGGTTGTAGCATCTATTCTTAGTAAAAACATCTCGTTGATCAAAAATACCTCAAATTTGTCTAATGCATTTAATGCAGCTTTAATTTCTTTATCAATAACTTCATACTTCATTTCAGATTCCATCCATGTTCTAGATGCAAATTGGATAAGCTCTTAAACTTTTCCTTCATTGTTCATTCTTACCAACTTCAGTACAACTCCCCATGCCATATTGCTTGCATTTGTTTCTATTTTTTTGGTAAATCGTCATCTACAACATGAAGTATATAAAATGTTTTTACTTTGGCTTTGGTTTTTCTTACAGCCTTTGAATTATTTTCACTCCATGGCTCTCGATCCTTCTTCAATTTTTGATTCGGGATTTTTCTGTCTGCAACAAAATTTTTGTAGAAATGACTTACATAATTCAAGCTGCCTAAATATATCTACAACTATGTTATGTCAGTGATTTTATCTAGAAATTTGTTTGCAAAATCGACAACATGTTGCAACACAATTTGACCATTTGAGACAATATGACCAAGGAATTTAATGGATGTTTGAAATAATTCTATATTTTTCTTGGAAATCACTAAGCCAACATCCTTGATCACTTGTAATGTTTTTCTCAAATGTTTTATGTGTTCCTCTATGGAATTGGGAAAAATTAGAGCATCATCTATATACACTATTAACCATTCAAAATAAGGTTTCAAAACATTATCCATGACTCTCTGGAACTTTGCAGGTGCATTTTTCAATCCAAATGCCATGACATTCCACTCGTAATGACCTGCTGGGACACTGAATGTTGTTTCGAATTTATCTTCTTCTTTCATAGCAACCTGCCAAAACCCATATTTTATGTCAAATTTTGAAAAGTTCTTTGTCCCAACAATCCTTTTCATAAGATTGGATTTGTGTGGTATGGGATAGGTATCATCTTCTAATACTTCATTTAGGGTCTTGTAATTTATGACTAGTCTTGGAACTCCCCTAATTTGATCAAAATTCTTATTTACATAAAATCCATAACAATTCCATGGATTTTGGGATTCTCTGATAAGACCCTTTTTCAAGAGTCCTCTAATTTCTTCTTCACATAAATTTTGGTATTGAGCATTCATTGGAATTTCTTTGCTCTTACAAGCCTTTCCTGTATATGAATCTTTATAGGGTATTTCTACAAAATATTTTTTCTTTTCCCAAAATGCTATAGGATATTCTGAACAGACTTCTTCTTCAAATGTTTTCCTCGGGCTAGAAATTTCTTGTTTGACCCTTTCTGTTTTGAGTTGTTATTGAATCTTCATATTACTTCTCATGTTTTTCAACTCCTTTATTTTCCTTTCTTTTTGAGCTATTGTCTCATTAACTTGAACCATAGTGGATAATTGAGGAGTTGAAATAAAAGGAAGGACACTTTTCTTTTCTCTTAAGTTTTTCTATTCTAGATCTAGAACTGTGATGAAATATCCAGCATTTCCCTCCTTAGTTCTTATTGACCCATTTGGTTCAACAACTACCAAAAAAGGTGTTCTCGGTATGTAGTCTATGGGAATTTATGCAACCAAAAGTTTTAGATCCAAGAATTGCTTTCCAAAGCACAAATTTCCTTTGGAGACTGCATACTGCATATTCATGGATTTATTTCCAAGATAAATTATAGAGTGGTTAGTCTTGTGCCAATATATTGAAGGAATGATTTCTTTGTGTAAGATATTGAAATCCGATTCTGAATCACTGAGAGTTTTTAGCTCAAAATTTTAGCCTCTGATTCTTAATGTAATCTAAATACGGAACTTGTGATGATAAATGGCCAATATTATCATTGCATTTATTCCCTCAATATTTGATGTATGGAACATATTAATATTGGGATTTTCTCCCAAATCAGATGCATCTTCTAATGGAGGAGTTTGCAAGATAGCAATTTGATCCTTTAGAGTCCCAATTGATGAGCCTAGGTATTGCAACAATAATGTTGCAACTCCCAGGGCTACCAACTTTACTTATCAACCTGGGGTTCATACAAACTTGGAGGTGACAGTGCTATATGCACAAGTAGAAGTGAAGGTCCTGCATGTTTTCACTGTTTGTTTGGAAAGAGACCCCAGGGGTTCCAAGCCAAACTTCTATAGGGTCAGAAGAAGCTTAATTCTTTGATGGAAGGAGAGAAAACCTATTCTAAGAGAGAGATACTCTACTATAGTAATGAAGAAAACAACATGAAATGCTAAACTTACACCATAACCTAACTAACCAATTAAACAACTATGCTAAGCAAAATCGCTAAATTAACACTAACCTAATGCTAATTATCTAAGATGAAAAATTAAATAGCATCGAAACTAGACTAAGGTGTAATAAAGAAACTTAGGTTAAATTGGGTTTCAAGTAGAAAAAGCAATCAAACGTCAAAATTAGGGTAAGGAGGACATAAGGGAGCCATAGTGCATAAGAACCGTTGGATCAGTCAGGTGAAAGGGAAATGAATGGCGGAGATTGGATCGCAAGAGGTTATGTAGATAGATGGGTGAACAGGGTTAATGAACATGATGAATAATGGAGATTATGTTGTGGTGGTTGAGTGAATAGATGAACAAATAGGGTTAACCAGAGATGGACGTCTAAGATTAGATCTAGGGAAAAAGAAATGTGTGGAAATGACGGAGCAAGTTTAGAGGGCGATAAGCTATTTATCGCTCACCCTCAAAGCTCTAAGTGGTTTTCTAAAATCTTGCGCAATTAGCCTAACTAGGAGACACATAGCATGGAGAAACCACTCTCATCACGTGTCATTGGGCGGATAACGATTGGACAGAAATACATGCGATATCGCACAATAGCTGTTGGATCAGGTAGGGCTAATCGATGTTCGAGATCACCCAAGCTAGTTGATGATCAAGTGAAGCGACAGTTGTCAGATCAGTCAAGGCAGATCGACGGTGGGGGTTTAAAGCACCTAAAGGTCTGTAGGTGATGCAATGGTTGTCAGATCAATTGAGGCTGATCGATGGTGGGGACTTAAAGTTCATAAAGTGAGTAGTGGACTCTACGCGAGGCAGCAGTTGGAGAAAATAATGAATCGGATGGTGATTGTGAAGGTTTGTTGGTGATCATACGTCAATGAAGTGATGGATGAGGAACGTGTTGGAGGAAGTTTCAAATGAAAATGACAGAGAGAACCAGTGCGGATGAATAAACAACTACTTTAAATAGTGAACTCCATAGCCCATGCAAGAACCAGAGACTGTGTTTTTGGGGTTGTTGGAGGGTCCCTTCCTCAAGTCATGGTCCCAAAGGGAGGAGATGACGCTGAGACACCTGCGCACAACCTGATAGTGATCATTTTCCTTTAACTAACCTGTGAACTGAAAGAAGGCATAAATGAAAGTAAATTGAAGCACAATGCAGATGAACAGAACCAGAAAGCTACTTCAATAAATAACCAATGAAAAACCATGAATCTATTTAAGCAAATGAACAAGAAAATCATAAATCTATTTAAGCAGGTAAACAGAACCAGGAAGCTACTTAACAAATGAACATAACATAACTCTATCCTAGCATAAATGTAAAATAAAGAGGATTTATGGCTACTTGGGTCGGGCCCTAACCCAAGAGCTTCAGCCCTCGAAGTTAACTCAAAGCTCGCTTAAACAGAACTCATTCTTATTGTAGAAACCATGGATTACAGAGCAAATTGTCACAAGTCTTTGTAACTCAGGAATAAAACAGAGTTTTACAATAGAAGTCCCAATCCTAATGAGGTCCTAAGCCTCTCTATTTATACATCTAAAGTCTCTAACGACTTCCTTCCCATTAGGGAGGCTTGGCTCCCAACATAAGATAAATTATTTTCTGTCCTTTTCACATGCTTGACTGTCTTCTAGTCTTCAAAGTGATGGATGTGTGGACTCCGAGCTGATGGTGGAATATCTGAATGGAGGGGTAGTAAATGAGGAGGATTTACCTCCTACAGTTACTCTCCCTTGTCCCATTCTAGTTTTACCCAAGGTATTTTCCATAGTTCCTTTCATTTATCCTTTTATCCTTTATCTTTTCCATAGTTTCTTGCATTCATTCCTTATTCCTACATTACATGCACATTAGACCACAAAGCTAAATATCCAACTCTAACTCATTTCATAAACAAAATAATCGAAAGTATGCAATAAGTTGTGAGAATAGTTTGTTTGGCTAAGCTAGGAGGTGAATTAAGGCCAATTAAGGCCCATATAATTACTCAATAATGAGGCTCATCATCATCCCCCTACTAAAAGTGTTGCTCATCCTGTGAGCAACTTAGTCAATGTCCATGTCCTTCATGGCTCTCGTAGCATCTTTGACATCCCATTCTTCTGTTGTGGTCTTTTCTTCTTGTTTATAGAAGCCTACTTTCCTTTCTAATTCTTCCCACTGCCTCTATTCCTCTTCTTCTTTTCTCCCTTCTAGCATCCCTAGGATTAGTGGTGGACTAAGTTTTAGGCCTATCCAATTAACCTTCAACCTTTGCATTGATTACTTATGTTAGGCCCCTATACCAATCGGTGTCATATGTCATGATTGACTTGATGAGCTCTGTAATATGTTGATACCTTTTCTTGTTGCAAAGGTTTTCCATATTTTCAAAAAATAAAAATAAAAATAAAAATATAAAGAGGGTACACCCTAAAAGAAAAATCAAAAGGTAAAAAGAATAAAGATGGTCGAAAAAATGAAAGAAAATGAACCCCAAACAAAAAATACCAGGAAAGTGTACAAGTCTAAATGCCACTACTTTTTCATTTTGTGTAATAAACAAATTGTGTGCAGTTTGTTACTTATTCCACAATTCATGAATAGTCAAATTGTTTAAACTTGGCTCATTCATTTTTCAATTTCATGTTGTAGAAATAGAGAATAAATATCTGACCAAACAGTGTAATCTTGGCAGGTAAGTAGATAGGTAGAGTAAATAAAAAGGAGCTCAACAGTTTAATCTGAGCCCTTGGATGTAATAAGTGTAGATTTAGATAGAAATCATTATGTAAAAGAAAAGGAAGTTGAAGAAGGGTTTGCCAGTTCAAGTGCACCTTAATAAAGAACAAAAAATGCTAGGTTAAAGTAGGTAGGTTAGGTAGTTGATGTTGTAGAATTATGTGTGATGAATAATGTCTCTAAATGTGTTAATACTTCACTTTTCATCATAAGGCAAAGGCATACAGTACATTGAAGACATCACAAGCAAAGCAAAGTCACAATGATTAACTCCCCTTCTCATTTTCCCTAATTATTCACTAATTTCCCCTAAGCACTAAGATATTTGCTAAATTGAAGGGGCTCAAAGCATTTCTCTAACTTCTGGAGGGACCGGACCCTCGGCCCAATAATTTCAAAAGCCTAAATACTTAAAACCATCATTCATTCACTTTCATAAGTCTTTTTCTAAGTAAAATCCCATTTTACTTAGGAAAAATACACAATATCACATGAAAACCCCTTTTTTCACTTAGGCCTAAGTTAAATGTACACTCTGATGTTTTACTTAGCGCTTTTTCATTATATTGTCTCATATTAATTTCTAACTCATATTATATAACTCCCAAATAAAATTTCACCCTTTCCCGTATTATATAACTATTAAACCCTGAAATATTAATATCTTGCCCCATTCGTTAATTATAACCATGAGTATGTTTTAACCAAGATTAACTAGTTAACAACCCTGATCCCCCACTATATTAGTAAGGAATTAATTAACCCTCATGGTTAATTAAGAACCTCCTCAACCTATTGTATCACCCCCGATACAATTAATTAATCCTTAATTGTGTTGGGCCTGCCTTTGTTAAACCCCTTCGGATTGCGCCTCCCATCCACCATCTGATCCCTCCTCCATCATCCAACAATCGTTATTGATATTGCGCACCACTTTGTGACCGCGCGTTAGCGCACGATCACAAAGTGGTTTTTGCATTGTACCTCTGCCACGCAGCAAGCGACAAATGGAATCGTTGGCTCCCGACCGAATACCACCCAACTCCAAAAGCGGTGCAATACCAGACCACTTACCACCCTCCGCATATGACAAAACATCCTTTCCCACTTACGTCATCCACCCGATAACCAAAATCCCCGCCAACCTTAACTTTGTGAATAAAACCAGCGAAATGTTGTTTTCATTGTTTCATATGGAAAATTGTGTTCCCATGCAAAGGACGTCGAGATCAACTGTTCAAGCTTTCCAACTACCACCCGGTTAAGAAACTTGTAGCGACGTAGCCCAGAACCTGTCATCCATCCTGTCATTACACTGTTCATCCCCAAATATAGGTATTTATCCAATTTCCGCCGAAACCCTGCAAGTTTTGGTTTTATACTATATATTCCATAAAGAAAGGCCAAATTCAGTATAAATTCAGTCTTTGTTTCACTATATACGTTCCCAGACCTGCTGTTTTGCCCATTTTCCACAGTAAACTCAAATTCCTTTTTTTGAATCCACAAGAACTAGAAATGGAATCCCCTTTTTTTTTGAATGTCACACCTATCAATGCCCCTCATAAGGACCTAGACTATCTCCCTCTTGTAAATAAAGACTTCCAAATAAAGGATCTATCCACTAACCAAAATCACCTTAAGATCTTTTTCCAAGCTAAAGACAACTACCTAAATGGCTCAGACATCCTGGGACTATGGGAATCCAACCTTCCCAAGTATTTTCTTCCTTCAGTCCATGTTTTCCCTGATATAATTCATCAATGCCAGGCAAACTATGATCCAAACCTAAAAGTTGTTATGTCCCCAAGTCAAACAGTTCTTTTCGCCATAACAACTGCATCCATTAATGAAATGTTGCAATTTTCCCCTGGTTAAGCTCTCACTCCCCTTTCTATGGGATATTTACTTGAGAAGTCCACTGAATTACCACAATCAGAACTCATTCGCATCTGTCAGACCTTCATGTTAGAAAAACATCAGCCCAAAAGCCCCCCTCCTTATGTATAGAACTTTTTCAGAGATATGGGCAGACTTATAGTGGATATGATATCTTTATTTATGGGATTTAACACTAGTGAATACATTGATGAAGTAACCCTAGTGTTGTTGTCAATTTTTACTCCTGGACAGCCACTTGCTATTAAGTATGACTATGCTTCCTATATTGATAATAAGATTCATGATCAATTCCTGAGACTGGACAATGAGGGAGTCTTCAAGTATACCACTTTCATTTATCATCTTATGTTGTATTATCAATCAGGGAACTTCCCTTTCCCTATCAGGAAGCTTGACACCAAAGGAATCTCAGGTCTCATATTTTAGAGTCCCATTTTCCATAAGTCCCTTGAGACCCCTTACACCTACAATGAGTTCATAGATCTATTTGTCCATCCAGCAACCACTTTATTGATAGGAGTTTCCCCTCCTAGGATTAGTGGTGATATGAAGAAGGTCCTCCAGCTCTCCAAGTAGTACAAGATAGGTGACTGGTACCTATATAAGAACCATACAGAAATCAGGATCTATGGGTGTGAACTCTGCCCTTTTAAGCTACCAAAGTATGTTCCAATGAGACTCTTTGCATTGGAATATTTTAGGCAAATGATAAATGCAAACCTAGTCCATTTTTATAATGCCAAGAAGAAAGCTCATCTTAGAATAAAGAATAAGCTAAGCCCTTTTGTCTGCAATACTAGGGAAGCATGGAGAGAAGTTGAAATAATTTTAGAAGATCATCTTAAGTTACAAAAGAGTTTTGGGTGGATACCATATGACCCTAACAAATTTATATGTGATAGAAGAATGAAGAACCAGTTGTCACCATACATTCACCATAGGATCCCAGAGATTGAACAGTTTGCAAATATGGATGAATGGAGAGAAGGGACCTTACTAGAAAATGAGAGTGAGCAGGTCAATATTGAGAATGTTATGAAAGATTTTGAGAAAACACTTGACCTCGATTCTTTTGGGCAGGTAGAAAGATCAGGAATTGGTGCATCTATTGCTAGAACCTCTCAGCAAACTTCACAGGAAATCAGCACACCAGCTACAGAGTCATCCAAAGGTAAAGAATTAGAAACCAATATTCAAGTCACATAATAGTCTAGAATGTCTAAGCAGCTTGAAACTTCCAAAGAACAGGCCCAAATTCCAACTCCTCCAAATCAAACCAATGTAGAATAAACTCCCAACTTGAAAACTCCTCTAAATGAGGAAAGGAATAAAAAAAGAGATAGGGAAGTAGCTACCCCTGCCAGTGGACCCTCAGAGCAGCCTGGTACAAAAAGGCAAAGGTTAAATCCCCTTTCAGAGGAGGAATTTGTTGAAGAGACTACAGATAGTCAGAGGAGAGAAGGAGTAGATAGCCAACATATTTTTCCAGTGGGAGGAACATCCACTACCTCACAGAGACAAGAGATAGAGAGGCAACAAAGTGCAGAGGTATCATCTTTCAGGCGACCAAGGGAAATGCCTTAGATATCAAAGGAACATTTATAGAAATAAAAGCCAGGAATGATCCATTGAGACCTAAAATTTACAATCAATATTTGAAAATGGCCCCCACAAATCAATAGAGATTAATGTCAGCCTATGACATTAAAGAGACCAAAATGATAATGAGCTACTTCAAGCCTAAAGTGCAACAACCTCAAACAACAACAGATTATCTCATAACAAATTTGGAGGTCATGGCAAAGGATATTCATCCTATGGATCAGATTGAATTGCATAAACAAACTGGAAAAATGATTTATTCAACTTTGATTGGTAAGGCAATGATGGCCCATAGATTACAAAATTCTTTGGATAACACAATGGCCCAACTACACTTGGAGAAAGCCTCCTCCCAGGCTAAAGATAACAGAATAAAGTCTTTAGAAGAAATTTGGGACATGATCCCAAAGATGTGAAGGGTGTAGAAGCATTAATCAAAAAGAAAGATGAAGATATTGCTACCTTGAGGAAGCAGCTAAAGCTGCCTCCTTCAAGGCATTCAAAAACTACTGAGATTATAAAGAAAAAATTTGAAGAAGGACTGATGGATTTACTCTTAAAACTTAATGAACGCCTGAATGAGACTGAAAAAGAACTAGAAAAAGCATTGAAGGACAAGCAGGGAGAGTCGACCTCTCAGCCTCCTGATGTAATACCAGTAGTCTCAATAGAAGTCCCTTCTACACTTGGGACAACATTAGCACCAAACATTCCAGCAGCCGTAACAGAGGTGGTCACAGGTACAGAAACAGTGGGAACAATAGGGATAGCATAGGGCATCAGTGCCAATTTGAGCATAGAGGAACCGATAAAGTCAATGGAGGACATAAGACTACAAGTTTCAGAGCTAAAAAGGGTAAAAGGACAGTATGCTAAACTAGAACGAAGCTATGATCTCTCAAAGAAAAATGTTGCATAAAATGAAAGAGATATTAAAGGATTAGAAAATAAAGTGAAATCATTAGAAAAGGATCTTACTTTTGACAAACCTCTGGCAGGAATTAAGAAAATTCTTTGGGCCAACATCACTCAATCCATAAATGATGTTTGGCCATCCATCCAAGTAATTTTTGAGCAGATTGATCTAGTAAAGGTAGCCCAAGAAGAAATCCAAAGAACAAAAGTAGAATTAGGAAAAATGCCTGAGGAAGCCAACAGGCTCATACATTTTTTGAATACTAAGAATAAGGACCAGCTTAAAGAATTTGGCATCACAGATAGAACAGAGACCATTTTGGAAATCAAAAAGGTATTAACCAAAAGAACTTTGATGCAAAATTTAGAAAGAAGATGTCATGACATGCAGACAGAGATTAATGCTTTTATGGAGAAATTTGCCATTTTGTAGAATAAAGGACTACCCAGTCCTTTAGTGATTAATGACAGATTAATGAGGCATAAAGACTATGTGGATAAATTGAATCAATATGCAGGCAATCCAGCAAGTTCATCAACAAGTGCATCAAGAATAAAAGCACTTCCTACAGGCAGAGTTCTCTATGACAACCTAGAGAACTTATTTTATGTCGAGCATCAACTGAAGCACTTGTTCCCAATTTAGCCTACTTTCTTTAGGTACACAGAAACAGATGAAACCATCAGAAAGCTTCAAAAAACTAGAATACCACAGCCAAAATGGTGGGAAGAAATTCTTGAAATTTTGTAATTTATCCTTAATAAAAGGTAAATTTTTATTTTTACCATGGTTAATGAGGGTAAAGAGGATGAACAGAGATCAACAGGTAAAGAGTATCAGATGCAGGTAAAGTGTATCAGTAGGAAGATAAAAACAGAGCAACCAACACATAATTACACCAAGAATAACAAGAAGCCAAATCACAGGGCCTAACTCTAGCACATTCTCAAGAATAGGGACAGCAAGCCATTCGATTGCCTTATCTATCATCTACGAGGTCTTCTGGCCCTATTTTCTTGACAAATATGATTAGTCATCTCAGTTTATATCTCACTTTGTTATGAGATATTTCATTGTAAAGTATTTTGTATAAATACATCCCCATTCGGAGTATTGAGGGTGGATTCTTTGACATTACTGTAAAACTGATTATTCTGGAATAAAAGTGTTGTTGGACAAATTTATCATGGGTGGCTGGATGAAGGATTGATGTAAAGGACTTTTCACAAGATTCATGTGTTGGACATCAAACAAATAAGTATCTTATATCTCATGTGTTAATTTCTTCTGGTTTATTATATTCATTATGTTCCATATCTAAATATTAAAACAAAAAAGAATAATTTAGAAAGTGCTTAATTGCAATCTGTCTTCAATCGTTTTTGTTCTCAATGTTTTCTTCTAAACTAGCATAAACAGTGAGTTCTTAATTGCTCATGTTTCCTAGTTTATTCAATTTAATCATTTAGTAAAGAATTCTTAATTTCTCTTTATTAATGGTTAGTCATGTTCTACTCTCTTAAAGCATGTTGAAGGATTCTTAATTGCCCTTTAACCCTTTAATTCCACCCCGTCTTTTTAAGTCTCTATTTGCTCCCTGTTTAGCTACCTTGCCCTGTGAAGCCATCCTTTATTGAGAAACCAAATCCAGTTGAGCCATTTTCCCTGGCTCCATTGGCCCAATGGACTAAACTATTCATTTCTCCCCTCTGCTATTGAACTTCACCAACAAATTCAAACAAAACTCCAAACTCTAATAACTAGCCTAAAACCTTATAAAACAAAGATAAAACTTAAAGAGAGAGCCCTCTCTAGATACAGATTGGCTACATTTTGTATAAAAAATTGGTTTGTGGTTACCTCAGACCCCTTCCCCTTCTTACAACTTCTGGGAAAATTTGAGTGATAACAACTTATACATAGGTGTCCTATTGAGTGCCTATCTCAACCTTTGAGGGAAGTGATATTCTCTGATCTTCAAGTTTTGTGGAAGTGTTTCATCTCCTTTAGTAGACATGTATATTATCATCTCTTAGTAGCGTAAACATATCCTCAAAATGTGAAATTGCTTTCTCTTGGGCAGCAAGCTATCTAAGTGCTAGCTGGGGATTATTTTCAATTAGATTCTGGGTGCTGATTAGGGCCATGGGATTTGATTGTTTAGCTCTGATTAAAAGAGGTTCATTTTTCTCTTTGGCCAATATTATTTTTGCCTTTACATCCCTAGAATTCTCATGGTTCATCCATGATTCCAAAACCATTAATTGTAGATCTCCCAGCCCTACATTAGGATCCCAAATATTCATATATGTGAGGGCCATGTTATGCAAGTAAACACAACCATTTTGGCCCCATCCTTTAGTGCAATTTGATAACAAAGGTCAATAAATTGTCTGCAGTCTTGAAATGGCATGGTGCTCCTTTGTGCTATTGTTTTAATATGAAATTGTAGCCATTGTTCTCTGAGGAAAAAAACACAGGATTTAGCTGGCATCCTACACTGGGTGGCCTCCAAGGAGAGGTTGGCCATACATGCTAGCTAGTTTTCTTTTTCCTGTAGTTGTCCTCTCTGTTTTTCTTATCTTCTTCCTTTTTTTGTTCTTTCTCATCTCCATCAGTTTCTTCTTTTGTTTCAGCATCATCCTCCTTGTGTTTCAAAATGTTCCTCTCTATTAGTTTATTCTTTATTCATCTCATCCCATCTAGCTCTATATTTTCTTCTTGTTTTGCCTCCTCCTCACTGAGAGAAGGACTAACATCATAAATGAGGGTTTTGATGTCATCCTCTATTGGTAAGTCTCTGAAGACTAACAATTTCATAGGGATCCTGAGGTTTTGGAGGGCATCCTTAATGAGGATCATGATCAACCCATGGTGAACTAATTGTTGAGAATTTCCTTCCTTTACTTTCTTTCTTGAGTCTATGAGTGATTGCATCAAGAAATAGGGTATGTTGAGTCTTTGGTGCACTGGTGTTTCTACCCCAAATCTTAGTTCTTCAAGCATTCTCAAATGGTTGCCATAACAATATTCTATCTATGGACTCTTGCATTCTCTTTTACCTTATTAAGGAATTTCCTTTTTGCCACCTTTTTGCTTATAAACCAACTACATCTTAACCTTTAAAACTTTTGATCAAATGATGCATATGAGTGAGTGAGTGGGATACTTACTTCTGGTCTTGATGCCATGCTGTAGTTGTCAAATATCAGAGGTGCTGTTGATAGTCAGTCTTCTTCCTCCTTTGCTGCCTAATGGTTTATTAGCTTTTGTAGGTCTCTATGATTGAAGATTTGATGTTGTTGTTGCTGTTGTGTAGCTCTTGGATCTAATGCTGCTGCTACTGTGGAGCTCTTAGATTTGATGATGTTGCTGTTGTGGAGCTCTTGGATTACCACTTGGCGATGTTTGGTGTCTCCCTTAGAATTTATTGATCATGTTGTTGCCTAGTGTTGTGAGGATATTGCAATGAATGGACAGAGGGAGTAGGAGCGTATGTGGATGTAGGGATGATGGTAATGGTTGAGGTGATTTTGCTAGAAAACACAATCTTCACTTGAATTGAAGCAGTGAAGTAAAAAACAATAGAATTGATGGAGGGATGCATGGTAAGGAGTGGAGGAGATGAATATCTGTGAGGCAAGGTTCCCTCTGGATCTTCTCTTTGCTCCTTGCTTGTCTTTTTCACC
>APFE030904339.1:23533-38316 GCA_000404065.3 Pinus taeda
GGCTACCTCAGAGAGGTTTTCACCCTAGATATCTGCCTCAGGTGCCTCAAGGAAGGTTTTCACCCAAGGATCTTCTTACTATTTTTCATTTTTCTCATCTTTGGGCCACCTTATGAGGTTTTCAACCCAAAGATGGGACTCAGGTGCCTCATGGAGGTTTTCACTTGAATCCTTATTCTTTTGTTTTTTCATTTTTCAGTGACCTGATGAGGGAGGAGCTAGAACTTTCTCTACCATCATCACTATCTTATTGATACTGTCAATGAACTCCTTTTTTGATAAAGGCCTCTTGTACATTTTCAATTTGTGTCCATTAACTAGGAATGGAATGGCTTCTTCATCAATAGTTCTGATTTGCACTGAACTAATGTCATGGTATCTTTCCACGACATAAGGTCCAAGCCATCTTATCCTTAGTTCGCCCTTGAAGTCTTTAAACCTAGAATCATATAACAATGCCAAGTCTCCTTCTTGAAATTTATTCTCGTTGATGTGCTTGTCATGCCAGATCTTCCTCTTAAGCTAAAATATCTTTGTATGTAGGAGGGCCTACATTCTGAATTTATCCAAGCCATTCAAATGTAACAACCTTTCTTTTTGTGCATGACTGAGATCTAAATCTAGTTGGGCTACCATCCTCAATGTGTTATATTCAAATTCAATCGACAAAACAACCTTTTTACCATAGACCAACTCATAGGGTGTAAATCCAGTGGTGGTCTTCGATGTTGTATTATAGGCTCAGGTGGCCTCAACTAGTCTCTCTGCCCAATACTTCCTACTGCTGCTCACTACCTTGGTTAAGATGTTCTCCAATGCTCTATTGGTTACCTCCACTTTCCCATTTGTGCATGATAAGGAGTGGAGGTCCTATGCTTGATTTTGTGATGGATGACCAATTCTTCAATCATGCTGGAGGTAAATTTGCTGCCTTGGTCTATGACTAGATCTCTAGGGTACCCAAATTTGTAGAATATATTCTCACTTAGGAACTCAGCCACCTTCTCTTTTGTTGTTGCCTTAATTGCCTTGGTTCCAACCCACTTATTCAAATAATCAATGCACACAATGATGTGTTGTTTTTTCTTTAAAGGAGGATTGATAGGCCCAATGAAGTCCATGCCCCATTTGTCAAATGGCTCAAAAGTCACTTGAGGTTGTAGGGGAATTTCTTCTCTTGGAGTAGGCTTTCCCATCCTCTGGCATCGATCACACTAACTAATATACTTTTTCACATCCTAATGAAGAGTAGGCCAATAATAGCCTGCTTGCAACACTTTGAATGATGTCCTTTTTACTGCAAAGTGACCTCCACAAGGCCCATCATGATAGGTCAAGAGGATGGAAAAGACTTTCTCTTCCCTCACACACCTTCTTAAGATTTGATTTGGGCCAAGTTTGAGTATATTTCCCCCAATCCAGGTGAAGGGGGTGCTTTTTCTGACTATCTTGCTCTTTTCTTTGGAGGGAAAGTTTCGTGGGAATTGTGTTGATACAAGATAGTTTTCTATATCAGAAAACCATTCCTTCTTCACCTGCAGGCATATTCATTTTAGATAGAAAGTCATCAACAACATTTTCCTTGCTAGGCTTATCAACAATAGTTAGATCAAACTACTATCATAGAAGCAACCATCTTATGATTCTAGCATTCACATCTAGTTTGTTCATTAAATATTTGATTGTAGCATGATCAATATGCACAAATGTTTGATAACATGTAATGTAGTGCCTAAATTTGTTCAATGAATGTAACAACTAGGAGTTCATTTTCAGTCACAGTATAGTTTTTCTCAACCTTTGATAGGTTCTTACTGATAAAATAGATGGCATAGGAAAATTTCTCCTCTTCCTGACCTAAGGCTACTCCTATGGATTTGTATGAGGCATCAACATGAGTATGAAAAGGGAGGGACCAGTTTGGGCCTCTAAGGATTGGAGCAGTGGTTAACTTACCCTTTAGAATGTGTAAGGCCTCTTACAACTCTTTGACCATATAAACTCAGAATCCTTGTCCAACAATCCAAACAAAGGAGAGGCCAACTTGTTGAAGTCCTTTATGAATCTTCGGTAGTATCCAGCCAATCCTAACAAAATTCTAACATCTCTCTTCTTTTGTGGAGATGGGACCCTTTGGATGATTGTTATTTTGTTTAGGTCCACCTATAGTCCTTGTTGAGATATTAAATGACCTAGAAAAGTCTCTTCAGACATTAAGAATTCACACTTTTCTGGACTGAGAGACAGTTTCATTTCAAATCATTTGTGTACTACTTCACCTAGGTTAGTTAGGGCTTCTTGGAAATCATAGCGATAAGGTGTAAAATCATCCATATAGATGTCCACAACATCATGTACTAATTCAGCAAAAATACTTAATATTTCTCTCTGGAAAGTGGCAAGAACATTACATAGGCCAAAAGAAAGGACTCTATAGGCAAAAGTACCCCAAGGACAGGTGAATGTGGTCTTATCCTGGTATTTTGTGCAGATTTGGATTTGGTTATACCTATTGAATCCATCTAGGAAAGAAAAGAATTTCTTCCTTGCCAGGCCATCTAGCACTTGGTCAATGAAGGGTAGGGGAAAATGATCCTTCTTTTTGGATTTGTTCAACTCCCTATAATCAACACAAATCCTCCACTTACCATTTTTCTTGGGAACTAACACTAAAGGAGAGACCCACTCGCTGTCTGAGATAGGGTAAATGAATCCTGCATCTAGCAGTTTTTGCAGTTCTTCCTTAACTATGTCTTTAAGAGTTAGATTCATCCTCCTTTGTGGTTACCTAACTGGCCTACAACCTTCTTTGATGTATATGTGGTGAGCACACACTGAGGGGTGTACTCCCTTCATTTCTTTATAACTCCAATCGAAGGCTTTTAGGTTCTCTCTCAACATGTAGCATAGAATTTTCTCTTCTAAAGCAGAAAGAGATGGGTTAATGTTCAAAGTCTTCTCTAGACCGAATTCTATGGTTTTGACATAGAGTGGGTTGGAATTAGCCAAGCATAAGGCAATTGGATGATTGTTATGTGTTTCCTTTACTTCATCTTCTAATGGCAGTGAACTAGGAGTTAGACTTTGAAGCAGGTTTTCAATTAAGTCATCCTCATCTTGTTGTCCTCCTCCTATGGTTGTTTCAAAAGCATAAAGTTAGGTAGAATAAAATTCATCTTATTCCTCCACCTCTAACCATAAAGGTAAATCATGCTCTAGGGTAGGTTGAGCAAGAGGGTATAGGACCAATTGTTTAGACATATGCCCATTCTTGATAGTCATATTCCTAGCTCTACAGCTAATTTACGCATCAACTATGGCCAGCCATGGGCTCTCCAGGATGAGAGGGTAACTAGTGAACTTAGCCTTAGGCTAGAGAACTAGAAAATCTACAGGGTACTCCCGATAGTCAATGGAGACCATCACATCCTCCACAATTCCCTTAGGGGTGACTGTGGAACGATCTGCAAGTTGCAGAACTATTGTGGTCTTCCTTAATGACCCTTGGAGGTTGAGCTTGAGCATGGAATCCTTGGTCATCACATTAATGGAAACTCCAAGATCAATCAGAGTGTGTGGGACAATGGTGTCATTGAGGTGCACATCTACTACAGGGCTTCTAGGGTCCAAATATTTTGGAATATTACCTACCCCAGCATTAAGTCAAACAAATTCCCAATGACATTAATGGTAGGGGCATCCCTTTTCCTTCTTCTTGGATGTTTGAATCACTTCTCCTTAATCAACTTATTGTTAATAGGAACATCTTTGATTTCCTAGAGAAGGGGGATCCTTACACATAGATTTTCAATTCTCCGAGAAGTTCAGTTTCTTCTGGGGTAGGTTGGAGTGGTTGGGTTAATCTTTGAGGAAAGGGTGGATTTACTTTAAGTTTGCTTTCCTCTCTTTCTTCCTCAACCTCCCCACGTGGAGAGGGATGTTGGTTGTCTAGGAGAATTCTCTCAGGTATTAGGTTGATCTCCTAGATTTCTACAACATAAGTTGGGTATGATGTTTCTCCACTGTATTCTTGTTGAGCCTACCTATTGTTTGGGTTTGGATTTGGCTGGGCAGGCATCCAGGGTTTCTTAGGTGGAGCAATGTGCAGGAGTTGTGATTGGGTAGGTGGTGGAGGAAATAGGGCTGGAACATTATTGAACTAGGGCCTCCACCCCTGAGGTGGGGTATTCCACTGATGTTGTGGTTGAACATAAGTTTGAAATGACTGGCTAGCTGGCTGGGGTTGATACTAAGATGCATAGGACTAAGAAGGGGGTGTATACCTGGAATGATGATCAGGGGCTCCCCAAGAAGGTATAGTTGTGGTTTGGTTGGAGTTGTAATATGCATGGGATGGCCCTTGCATACCCTGTTGGTATGGTCTAGGCCCGGGAGGTCTCCTTTAGTTGATGTAGAAAAGATTCTCAGTGACCCCTTCAGCTCCTTGATATACAACTTTGAGTCCAGGTAAAGAAGGGCACTTGTCAGTGGAGTGGTTTTCTTCACAGATTGAGCAAATCTTAATAAAGTTTAATGGACATTCGTTCATAGGATGCCTCCTACTGCATCTAGGACAAAAGATGGCCAAGGCTCTCTCTTCTCCCTCTTTCTTCCTTTTGATGTTCATGATGTCTAATTGCAAGGCAAGGGTTTGCATCATGTCACTTTTGAAATACTCCAACATATTTCTAATTTCACCTTTGATGGATAAGTTAGAGGATGATGTACTGACCATAGGTTGACTACCCCTACCCTTTTTCCTCGCTTCCCTAGAATGGTTTCTAAAGACAGTCTTAATATCCTCATAGGGTAATTGGTAGAAATCTCCTCCTGTTATCATATTTAAGGTATCCAGAAGATCTTCCCTTACTTATCTAAGCACGACCAGCTTTAGTGACTCAGGGTCAAGTGTGCACTTGGCCCTTTTGTAACTAAGCTAGAATCTCTCTTCATAGTTTTCTAGGGAGTCATCCTGGCCTATGGTCATCCTAAAAATATCTTCTTTAATGTCCTTTGACCTATAGTAGTCCCTATATTTGTTGTTAAAATTTTGTTGCATCTGAGCCTAAGTTGTGATGTTATCTCCAGGTAAACCCATGAACCAGCGGAATGCTGCATCCTTGAGGGTAGATGGGAATAGTTTTAACTTTTTCTCATCATCTATATAGTCATAGGTTCAACATATAACATCAAATTCAAATAGGAAAGTGTCAGGGCCCTCTGTGGTCAGGCCATGGAAATTAGGTAGAGCAGAGGGACTTATATTCTTCATCTTGGTGTCCCCATTGGTTTTGCTAATGGGGAAGGAACTCTCAATTCTCTCTCTATCTCTCCTATCATTTTGGTTTACAGCCATTGGTTCTGTAGGAATGGGTTCTTCCTCTTCTTCTTCTTCTATAGGTTCCTCAAATAGGTAAGGTTGCTCACCTAAAGGGTCTTCCAATTCACCGTTACTAAAGAAGAGAGAAGTTTTCTTGTTGGATGCAGTGGGGGTATTTGACAAGAATTTCCCTGAAGTGTCCCTAATCCTACAAGGCATGAAAGGAAATGTTTTTGGGTTGGATTTTGTAATATTTTGTTAAATCTAGAAATTACTTTCATAATGGAAAGGAAAGCAGATAATGACAACTGAAAGAAAGAAATAAACTAGGCTACTTTTGCAGAAATAAACTAATGGAAGAAAGTTGAAGAGTAGAAGTAGAACAAAAGAAAGTTTGGAGACTAGAAATAGAAGAAAGCAGTAATTACTTCTACTTAGACTTATCCCCGACATTGGCACCAAAAAGTGATGAGCCTAGGTATTACAACAATAATTATGCAACTCCCAGGGCTACCATATTTACTTATCAACCCAGGTTTCATACAAACTTGGAGGTGATAGTGCTATATGCACAAGTAGAAGTGCATGTCTTGCCTATTTTCATTGTTTGTCTGGAAAGAGATCCTAGGGGTTCCAAGCCAAACTTCTATAAGGTCAGAAGAAGCTTAATTATTTGATGGAAGGAGAGAAAACCTTATCTAAGAGAGAGCTACTCTACTGCAATAATCAAGAAAATAGCATGAAATGCTAAACTTACACCATAACCTAAATAACCAATTAAACAGTTATGCTAAGCAGAATTTCTTAATTAGAACTAACCTAATGCTAATTATCTAAGTTTCAGAAGTAAAGACAATCAAAACTAGACTAAGGTGTAACAAAGAACCTTAGGCTAAATTGGGGTTCAAGCAGAAAAAGCAATCGGAGGTCGAAATTAGGGAAAGGAGGATGAGAGGGAGAAACAATGCATAAGAATAGTTGGATCAATCGGGTGAAAGTCAAATGAATGGCAGATATTGGATCACAGGAGGTTACGTAGATAGGTGGGTGAATAGGGTTAATGAACAGGATGAACGATGGAGATTATATCGTGGCAATTCAGTGAATAGATGAACGAATAGGGTTAACCAGAGATGGACGGCTGAAATTAGATCGTGGGCAAAAGAAACATGTGGAAATGACAGAGTGGGATTAGAGGGTGGTAAGCTATTTATCGCACACCCTTAAAGTTGTAAGTGGTTTTCTAAAATTTTGCGCGATTAGCCTAACTAGGTGACACATAGCATGGAGAAGCCACTTTCATTGCATGCCCTCAGGTGGATAACGATCAGATAGAAATCCACACGATATCACGCAATATTGTTAGATCAGGCGGGGATGATCAACGGTGGAGATCACCCAAGATAGTTGGCGATCGGGTGAAGCGATAGCTGTCGGATTAGGCAAGGTAGATCAGCGGTGGGGGTTTAAAGCACCTAAAGGTGTGGAGGTGACGCAATAGTTGTCGGATTAGGTGAGGAAGATCGATGGTAGGAACTTAAAGTTCATAAAGTGAGTGGTGGACTCCATGTGAGGCAGCAGTTGGAGAAAATAGTGAATTGGACAATGATTGTGAAGGTTTGCTGGTGACCGGACGACGATGAGGCAATGGATGAGGAATGTGCTTGAGGCAGTTTCAAATGAAAATGACAGAGAGAACCAGTGCGGGTGAACAAACAATTGCTTTAAGCAACGAACTCCATAGCCCATGTCACTTTTGAAATATTCCAACATATTTCCAATTTCACCTTTGATGGATAAGTTAGAGGATGATGTACTGGCCATAGGTTGACTACCCTTACCCTTTTTCCTGGCTTCCCTAGAATGGTTTCTAAAGATAGTCTTAATATCGTCATAGGGTAATTGGTAGACATCTCCTCCTGCTATCATATTTAAGTTATCCAAAAGATCTTCCCTTACTCCTCTAAGCAAGACCAACTTTAGTGACTCAGGGTCAAGTGTGCACTTGGCCCTTTTGTAACTAAGCTAGAATCTTTCTTCATAGTTTTCTAGGGATTCATCCTGGCCTATGGTCATCCTAAAAATATCTTCTTTAGTGTCCCTTGACCTACATTAGTCCCTATATTTGTTGAAAAAGTTTGTTGCATCTGAGCCCAAGTTGTGATGTTATCTCCAGGTAAACCCATTAACCAGTGCAATGTTGCATCCTTTGGGGAAAGTGTCAGAGTCCTTTGTGGTCAAGCCATGGAAATTATGTAGAGTAGAGGGGATTATATTCTTCATCTTGGTGTCCCCATTGGTGTCCCTGATGGGGAAGGCACTCTCAATTATCTCCCTAACTCTCCTGTCATTTTGTTTTGCAACCATTGGCTCAGTAGGAATGGGTTCTTCCTCTTCTTCTTCTTTTGTAGGTTCCTTAAATAGGTAAGGTTGCTCACCTAAAGGGTCTTCCAATTCACCGTCATTGAAGAAGAGAGAAGGTTTCTTGTTCAATGCAGTGGGGGTATTTGACAAGAATTTCCCGAAAGTGTCCCTAATCCTATGAGGCATGAAAAGAAATGTTTTTGGGTTGGCTTTTGTAAGATTTTGTTAAAGCTAGAAATTACTTTCATAGTGGAAAGGAAAGAAGATAATGACAACTGAAAGAAAGAAAGAAACTAGACTACTTTTGCAGAAATAAACTAATGGAAGAAAGTTGAAGACTAGAAGTAGAAGAAAAGAAAGTCTGGACACTAGAAATAGAAGAAAACAGTAATTAATTCTACTTATACACCTCCCCAACAATGGCACCAAAATGTGATGAGCCTAGGTATTGCAACAATAATGCTGCAACTCCGAGGGCTACCAACTTTACTTATCTACCCAGGGTTCGTACAAACATGGAGGTGATAGTGCTATATGCACAAGTAGAATTGAAAGTTTTGCATGTTGTCACTATTTTTCTGGCAAGATACCCCAGAGGTTCCAAGCCAAACTTCTATAGGGTCAGAAGAAGCTTAATTCTTTGATGGAAGGAGAGCAAACCTTATCTAAGAGAGAGCTACTCTACTGCGGTAATGAAGAAAAAAGCATGAGATGCTAAACTTATACCATAACTTAACTATCCAATTACACAGTTATGCTAAGCCGAATTGCTAAATTATCACTAACCTGATGCTAATTATCTAAGTTGCAGAAGTAAAGAACATCAAAACTAGACTAAGGTGTAATTATGAAACTTTGGCTAAATCAGGTTTCAAGCAGAAAAAGCAATTGCACGTCGAAATTAGGGAAAGGAGGACGTGAGGCAGCAACAATGCATAAGAACTGTTGGATCAGTCATGTGAAAGGGAAATGAATGGCAGAGATTGGATCGCAGGAGGTTACATAGATAGATAGGCAAATAGGGTTAATGAACATGATGAACGATGGAGATTATATCATAGTGGTTGAGTGAATAGATAATGAACAGGGTTAACCAGAGATGGACGACTGAGATTAGATCGTGGGCAAAAGAAACGTGTGGAAATGATGGAGCGGGTTTAGAGGGCAGTAAGCTATTTATCATGCACCTTCAAAGCTGTAAGTGGTTTTCTAAAAATTTTCATCATTAACCTAACTAGGCAACACGTAGCATAAAAAACCACTCTCATCGTGTGCCCTTAGGTGGATAATGATCGGATAGAAATCCACGCGATATCGCACGATAGCCATTGGATCAAGTGAGGCTGATTAATGGTGGAGATCACCCAAGCTAGTTGGCGATCGGGTGAAGCGACAATCCTCAGATCAGGCAAGGCAAATCGACAGTGGGGATTTAAAGCACCTAAATGTGTGGAGGTGACACAATGTTCGTCGGATCAGGCAAGGCAGATCAATGCTAGGGACTTAAAGTTCATAAAGTAAGTGGTTGACTCCATTTGAGGCAGCAGTTGGAGAAAATAGTGAATTGGATGGTGATTGTGGAGGTTTGTTGGTGATCAGACGGCAATGAAGCGATGGATGAGGAACGTGCTTGAGGCAGTTTCAAATGAAAATGACAAAGAGAACTAGTGTGGGTGAACAAACAATTGCTTTAAACAACAAACTCCATAGCCCATGCAAGAACCAGAGACTATGTTTTCGGGGTTGCTGGAGGGTCCCTTCCTCAAGTCATGGTCCCAGAGGGACGAGATGAGGCTGTGACACCTGCACACAACCTAATAGTGATATTTTTCCTTTAACTAACCTATAAAGTGAAAGAAGGCATAAATGAAAGTAAACTGAAGCACAACACAGATGAACATAACCAAAAAGCTACTTCAGCAAATAACCAATGAAAAACAATGAATTTATTTAAGAAAATGAACAAGTAAATTAGAAATCTATTTAAGCAGGTAAATAGAACCAGGAAGCTACTTAAACAAATGAATAGAACATAACTCTATGCTAGTATAAATGTATAGTAAAGAGGAGTTGTGGCTGCTTGGGTCGGGCCCTAACCCAAGAGCTTTAGCCCTCGAAGTTAACTCGGAGCTGGCTTAAACAGAACTCATTCTTATTGTAGAAACCATGGATTATAGAGAAAATTGTCACCCGTCTTTGCAACTCAAGAATAAAACAGAGTTTTACAATAGAAGTCCCAATCCTAATGAGGTCCTAAGCCTCTCTATTTATACATCTAAAGTCTCTAATGACTTCCTTCCAATTAGGGAGGCTTGGCTCCCAACTTAAGATCAATTGTTTTATGTCCTTTTCACATGCTCAACTATCTTCTAGTCTTCAAAGTGATGGTTGTGTGCACTCCGAGCTGATGGTGGAATATCTGAATGGGTGGGTAGTAAATGAGGAGGATTTACCTCCTATAGTTACTCTCCCTTGTCATTCTAGTTTTACCCAAGGTCTTTGCAATAGTTCCTTGCATTCATCCCTTATTCCTGCATTACATGCACATTAGACCACAAAGCCAAATATCCAACTCTAACTCATTTTGTAAACAAAATATAATCAAAGTATGTAATAAGTTGTGAGAATAGTTGGTTTGACTAAGCTAGGAGTTGAATTAAGTCAAATTAAGGCCCATATAATTACTCAATAATGAGGCTCATCACCAATATCTTGTCTTGCCTAATGATCTGCTATGTTAGCATCCTTTTATTCCTTTTGAGTTTCTAGATCTTTTTTTTTTTGTTTGGTCTCACTTCTTTCTTCAAAGTATAAATTTTATTTCCTAGATCATTCATATTTAAAGGTTGTAATATTTCATTTCTATGATCTCTCATGTATGATTTAGTATTATTTTCAAAAGGATCATCAACAAATAAAGGCTTCTTACATGATGATTATGGTATTTTGTGATCTCTTGCCATTGTTTTGATAAGTGTTTCTAATAGGGATATCTTGATTTCTCCTTCTTGTAGTGATTTTATTTGTGCTAACAGTAGTGCATCTCCATCCTCTTTGACCTAGGCCATGCAAACTTTTATTTTTCCTATCACATCTTATTCTTCTTCCTCATCTTCACTACTTGAACCACTGTCATCTTTAGTACTGCAATTGTAGATTTCCGGATCTTTTCAATTGCAAGAGTCTGCACTCATTAGTGCTTCCTCTTCTAGATCAGACAACTCCTCAGTATTGTAATCAAAGTCATAATTTTCTAAACTAGAAAAACATCCTTCTTGTAGTAGGTAAACTTCTTCTATTTAACAAAAGGAGAATGGGGACAATGGTTTGTATTATGTTCATTAGAGCCACACATATTACAATGGAAAATTATTTGTTGTTCTGCTTTTTGTTTCCTTATTTATACTTCCTTTTGGGCTTAAAATTGTCCTCTATTTCTTTTTGAAGCTTCCCCTTTTCAACACCTATTTGAAAGTTGACTTGCTTCCCCACAAAGACAACATGCTATTTTCTGGGTAGCTTGATGTTTGTGGGTATTTAACTTAATATATTTTTGGGAATAATAATGGGTTCTTTCTACTCTTCTATATCCTTTTCATGCAGAGTTATATCTTTTAAGACTTCTTTTTGGCTCTAAATCTTTGGATTTTCTTCAAGATTTTCTTAGCTTTCTTCTTTCTTCTTACAAGATCATCTATAGTTATCCCATATCTTTCACAAATGGACTTGTTGTCAGGAAGCCTGGACATATTTTGAACTGACTTTCTCACCTTCATATTAGTGCATAGACCTACTAATGCACTATTGATCAAAGAATAAATTTGTCCCCAGGTGTACAATTCATAGGGATACTTAAATACATCACTTGTTTTCGGATATTCAACAAACTTGCTAGGAATAATAGCCATATAAACATGTTTCCATGAAAGTTTCTTACTATCTTTAACCTCGTAAATTCTTTGAGTCCATTCTTTGAGGAATTCATCATAGTGAGACATTTTCTTTCATTTCAGATTCATGAGGATTAGAGCATGTTTATCATATTTCTTGTTTTGTCCCGCACCAATGTTCTACAATTAAAGTAGTAAGGGACATATCATATTGCTTATGGGGCTACCATCTTCATGGTAAACTATGTCACCATTTTCATCTTTTGTGATTTCCTTTTCCATTTTCTCTATCATGGTAGGAGAAGATTATACCTCCCACCATTTGAGCAGGGAACTTGTGAAACATTGGATAATTACTTTGAATGCTTCTATTTCACTTTTTCCTTTGGTGCACATGATCTTATAAGAAACAAGCATTCTGTCTAAAACCTGTTTGATTTGTCCCATAGACATATCATCAATATATATAGATGCCTTTCGGAGTAATCACATAATCATGAATTGGGAGACGTTTTGAACCAACTAATGTGGTCCATCCTCAAGACAGATGGACCACATTAGTCGGTTCGAAACATCAACCAATTCATGATTATGTGTTTAATCCGAAAGGAATCTATATACATTATGGATCACAAAATTCTTATATCTAACATATCATCAGTGTTCCATTTTGGATACCAATCATCAACAAAGGTTTGGGATTCAGGTTTTTTTAGTTTTCCTTGTAGATCATGTGTTGCTTTTCTAATAGGTAGGACTTGGGTAACTAGATATTGTTCTTCTTCTTTTGAAGAGGATTCAATTTGTTCTTTTGGAAACATTGTTAGAAATATTTCTGTAGATTTTTTGGGGCTACAATTGAGAGATGAGGAGTAGCATGGGGGATGAGATGAGGGATGGGAAATTTTTCTGTCTTCTTTTCAGGAACCTTTGTCTTTGTACTTTCATTCTTCTCATCTATCTTTACTAAAATTCCTTCCATTATTTCAAAAGTAGTCTCTAAATTTTTATCCAACTCTTCGTAATTTTCCTCTGATTTTGCTCTTGCATCATAAATGGTCTTTTCGGTATCCTTTACTCCATATTTGATCTCTAATACTGATTGACTCATTTCATTTATATAATATGCAATAAAATTTATTGATACTTGAAGATTATCAGTATGCCTTTTGCGGGCATAATCATTTGTAACAAAAGTATTTACTTCCATACCCCTTAGAGCAGTATTAGTCCAATTCAGCTGCTCACTAACTGTCTAGATTCTACCTTTTGTTCCATTCAAAGGGGTTTCTTCACTCAAGACCAATGGGATTGTCTTGGACTATTTACTCTCATGTTCTAGAATGATTCCTTCAAAAGGGGGGAAAATGGATTTGGACTCTATTTTGTTTCCATCAAAGCTCTTCCATTTATGTTTGGGGATAGGACTTCAATTTCTTAGGCTTCCTTTCCACCCTCCATCATTTGAATAGAACCATTCATTTAATTATATCTCCATTCATAGAAGGAGATCCAACATTTATTTTCTGACATAAAATTTTTCCAATTTTCTAACAAAACCTTTTTCTATTCATTCAATATGGAGGCAATGAATTGTTATTCTTGTGGATGAGTATATAGATCCCAATTTAACATTTTCTTCATGCATTTAGAATTTACTTTCCATTTATAACGACCTCTCGTTAAAGAAAAAAAAAATCATTTCTAGAATTGCACGCTTCTACATTCCTGGGGGAAGTAGATTTTTAAATCTGCTTTGTGGAATCACATCATCTCCTAGTTTCTTGTATCTTAGACCATATCTTGGAATACCAAGTTTTCTAAAATTTTTAAAAATTTCTGTAAGCCTAGGATATTCCTTTTCAAATGAGTGCATCATTATCATATGATCATCGTGGAGAAAGCTTATATCTGCACATCATGGATGTGGACAAGGTTCTTGTGCAGTTGAGCTAGGAGGAGGAAGATTTGTTCTTGGATTGTGGTTTTGATGTTCAAAAGGAATAATATTCTCACCACGATGGGTTGCAAAATTTTGTAGAGAGACATTACTAGAGCAATCGGGAAAAACAATAGAATATGAAGAATAGTCAAGTGATTTGGCTAATGCAACTACTTTATTATTGGCGCAAGGTATTTTTACAAAATGAGGAAATGAAATAATATCAGAGGAGGGGGATTCTTTAATGAGAACATAAGTAATAAATTGTTTCTTTGGGATCTGAGGAAAATCAACAACCCAAGTCTCTCGGAAGGAGAGATCTTCCCATTTTATAACTTGGTGTTCCATCTTTTGGTTTGAGTGAGCTGTTAGGACCATTGTGTTGGATTGAGAATCTTGACTTAGAGTATGGAGGATAACAAGATACATGATGTTAGTATGTCTAAAACAATGTTGGGTCTGGATGGAAATATTAGTTCACTTGGATTTCATATTAAAACCAATAGTTTTGATCTATAACTTAAGAATGTCACCAAGATGTTCATCAAAAGCATAGACTGAGAAATTTGGGCAACATCAAACTAGATGGGACCATTAGATAGTGGGGCTACTATCCCTCCCATCAATGAATTTGTAAACTTATGATGTGTGAGATATCTTACAATACATAGAACGTAGACATTGATGCATCTGTGAACTAACGCAAAACTCCCAACCCTTATACACCCAATATGTAAATAATTTGTGTCATGCTTTTGGGCTTCTCTCTGGATTTGTTTTGGATTAATAAGTGATATGGTTTGGGTGACTTCACAATTCTATTGTATTTGTGACACAGATTCTTTTACTATGACTCTGCTAATAACTTTCAGATGGAAACAATTTAAATTAGCATAGACACTAGATGAACAGATGACTGGTAATTTCCATGCAACTTGAGCTTTATATTCGACTACTTCTATCTTAACATCATTCGCAAAAGACTTACAACAACCATCAAACATAGTATCAAGACCAGAACTAGAAGATTCTTTAAAGTTATTTATATTTTTAAAAGAAATGAATCTAAAAGTTTTTCTCCTTAACTTTATCACAATAGTTTATCATGTACCTAATTATTGGCTATGATACCAATTTGACCAAATAATCAATTAAAAAAAGCTTATTATCAATCTATATATTATTATATATATATATAATTATATTACTTATATATATATATAATATATATGTATGTTGTATGTATGTACTGTATGTATGTATGTAT
>APFE030904339.1:38941-49166 GCA_000404065.3 Pinus taeda
AGCCAAGCGAGACACCAAATTGGTGTATGAGACCCCCTTGTTTTTGGGACAAGGGACCCACCTCCACACAACTATTTGACAATGAATAAATATAAATATTAGAAATAGAAATAAACAACAAGCAATATAACAAATTATATTATATAATTTAAAGGAAATTCTAATATTTATTAGTGTTTATTATTCTTATACTAAAAGGATAATTATTACTATTATTACCCAATTTTATGGTCATAGCCAAGCTGACACCAAATTGATGTATGAGACCCTTTATCTGTGAGCCAAGGGACCCACCTCTGCACAACAATTTGACTGATAAGTCTATGAAGGCATACATACTCCACCCCCCTCTAATTTTGAACCTGTGACCTCCTGAGAGAAAGCACATAAACTGATTAAAAAAAATCAAAGTATCAAATATTATCTAAAATTGCATAAATACATATTATTATTATGTATATGATTAATCATAAATTAATATTTCTCATAAGAAGACAATTAATTAAAATTGTATTTTAGAGTTATTTATATCTATGTAAAGGAGATCTTTAATATTAATTGTAAAACTTAATAATAAAAACTAGGATCATAATAAAAAATCAAAGAATTTATATACAAAGAAAGAATAGGAATCCAACTCTTACTAATTTTCCACCCCTAGTTTCTATTTAGGTTTCTAGCCAACCTCTCAATTTCTATAGCCTCCCTAAACTTCCTATGATGAAAGTAATCAACCTTGGCAATCACCACATAATCCTCAATACATACATGGTGTTTAGTTTTTTCTGCATGCTCAACTAAAGTTTAGGAGTGAGACCTATTATGTTTGATGTCCATTGCATTCTCATGCATCCTCTGATTTATTGAGTGGCTAGCTTCCCCAATGTATGGCGCTCCACACAAGCATGGGATTAAACATAGCTCCATATTAAACATTGATCTAATATGAGTTGAGAGGAATCAAATTTCTTCATCTAAAAGCTTATTTTAGAATGGAAAAAACAATGTGTAACACCTTTCATGTCCTTTGGTTCCACTTGGCATTTGACTGATCTAAGAGAAGTACAGATAGTGTTAAGAAACTTAAAGGTGGCATGCACCTTATTCTTTTTTAGAAGGTGAGCAACTTTGTTTGTGGTCTTTGACTGATCGAAGTACAGATAGTGTTAAGCAACTTAAAGGTGGCATGCACCTTATTCTTTTTCAAAATGCGAGCAATTTTGTTTGTGGTACAATTTACTAAATCAAAGGGATCCTTCCTTTACCTTGGTCCTTTACAAGATATTTGGAAAGCCTTGAGACCTAGGTGTATAGCCGTTATTATCAAAAACTTCAAGGAGATGGGTTTTTCTCCTTCCATGTGACTATCATCAGAAACCCTCAGAGTCCGGGTGGCTAATATGTTCATCACAACAAACTTTTGAGTAGGATAATGATGACAACTTACATGAAGATATTGTTGAGTGTGAGTTTTTTATGAAAATCCTAGTGAGCAAATGAACCATCTCTTTTCTTAGAAATAAGAACCTCAAGGAAAGAAAGGTTGCTATTGATTTTTGTCTCCATTATAAAGTTGATGGACTCATATTGATTATTAAGATGTGACATAAAAACATCTAATTTGTCACAACCATTAACATTATTAATTTGATAATAATAATAATTATACACATTTTCTCCTTAATTAATTATTAATTATTTAATATTTTTTTTTCTAAGTAAAACTGATCTATTTATAAACACATATGTACACAGAGGCACCGGCCTCAGCAACAAAGGTCATTTGTAAGACCAGACTGAGCATCCAACCTTGAAGTCGTGACTACCCTAGATGGGGAAAGCAGTCTGAGTACAAAAATTAGAACATTTTAAGTTACCCTCGTAGGGGATATAGTTCCATAACTCAAACATTTTAACCAAAAAACTGTAAATTTTTCAAAACTTAGCTCAAACGTCTCCACTGTAGATTGACAATTGCGAGCCAAATTCAAAATTTTCGTTGCCCAAGCTTGGGACAGATCCAGATAAAGACTTGACATGAAACAAAATTTTAAAAAACAAGAAACAAAGCTAAACAGGGATGTATTCACGGCTTGCCACGTAACCTAGCTAGCAGCTGCAAGGCATCTTCTATTGGCTCTTCCTTAAAGATCGGACACCATCCATAATCCTCAGAACCAATGTGATCGGCTGCAGTGCTACCTGTGCCCATCGACATTGTAGACGTGTCGCCTTGCCGACTTTCTGAGGCTCCTATGTTGCCATGTTTACTATCTACAGCTGATTGACTGGCAGCACTCGCTTTGCCATGCAGGGCTGCTTTACCATTGTCCTTTTGTTGATTACTAGGGATGCTAATACCATGGTTGCATGGAGCCGCTTTGTTCTGTTCTTCCATGTGTTCAGGTGGAGGTGTCTGTGGCTCAATTTCTTCCGAGAAAGAAATGGTCACTGTGGCAGTAATGACAGACCGGGTTAAAGTGCTGCGGAACTGGAATTGAGAGACATGGGGGGCTGAATGCAGAAGAAGGGGGAAATCCTTTGAATGTGCAGCAGCTTCCCTTCTTCCTGTGCCTTGGTGCTTAGCGCATCCCCTTCCACTTCAGGTGTTTGGGTAACATCCATATAGATAACTGAGTGGATTGAGATTATCTACAAAGGAATCAGGGGAGGCTGTGACAGAGCTAGACGTAGCCTGTGGGCAAAAAATACCTCCATGAGTGCCTCCATGTTTGCTTCGCAGACGATGCCCGATGTGAGCCATGGTCGGGTTGAGCCCAAGGTTAGTAGTAGAGGGGTGGGTGGAGTTGCGATGTCGAGAGCGAACAGGGGAGGTCTGAGCCTAGTTTAAGCTGCAAAGACTGGAATGAGTGTAGTGAAAGCCATTATCCAGATCAAGACAACTGAGCAACCAGCATCGGCTTCCTATCACAGTGCAAGAGCAGGGAGTTGTTTCCTGTGAAGGGCAAGCATAATGGAGCAAGGGGGGAAGAATTGCATGATGCTTTGCAAGTTCCATGTCAAAGAAGGTGTGGTGGAGGTGCCTCGGCCTTCGATCGCAATTAATGGCTTCTGCAGGGTGGTTTGAATGCGCCGGAGATTGGCATGGGGTACGACGCAGGTGGCCATGTGGTCATCCTGTCCTTTGGCCGCCCGTCTTATCATGTTAACTTCCATATTAATCACCCACATTCGGGAACATTTCTTCTTCATTTTCCATTTCATTTTGCACCAGATCATTGTAGTCCTGTAACTGAGGAGTAGTGGCAATAGAGTTAAGTGTTCCTGCATGAAGAGTCTTTCCACTATCTACTCCAATGTTAGCTAAAAAAGCTGCTACCTTGTTGCCATTCCTACGAATGTGCTTAAGGGTCACTGCTCTATGAGTTGATAACCATTTTTCAATCTGTTTCAGATGTTTAGCCAATCTCCAACTACTACCGACTTTGTATGATGGAGTCCCCTGTAGAATCTGATTAAACATGTTAATAAGAATCTGAGAATCCCCTTCAATAAGAAGTGGGAAGAAGCCATTGAGTTGGGCAAGGAGGAGCCCCTGCCATAGCCCTTCTAATTCAGCAGAGTTGTTTGTATCCCAACCAATTGAGCCCATAAAGTTAGGAGAGGATTGCCTTTGTGGTTCCGGAAGATTCCTCCATAGCCTGCTTTGCCTAGATTACCTTTAGACGCTCCGTCGAAATTAAGTTGTATCATATGTAAGGGTGGAGGAATCCATATGTCCGATGATATTCTTGATGATGTAATTTTACTCGGATTTTCATGCATCTGATTCCACTTGAGATTCCAATTTTCCCATATATTCTGCTCCTGAGAAGTGGAGGGAAAGTCTTCTTCATGCCAGGTTTGGAGTAGTAGGGTTTCTCAAATATTTTGACACATATTGTTCCATAGGATTTCTAAAGGGGTGGAATGGTCCTTGAAGATGTGACTATTCCTTTCTTTCCAGATGGTCCACATGTGGAATCCTGGTGTAAGTTTCCATAAAGCATTTAGCAGTTTTCTTTTATAAGGACTTGTTGCCCAAGTGTGTATAGTGCTGGTGATATCCCCCTAAATTCGTCCATCTTTTTGGCATCTGAATCTAACTTTTTCCCACAGTCGGTTTGCCAGTGGACAATAGTTTATGAGATGCTCAGTAGTTTCTTCCGCCTATTTACAGTTTGGGCACATAGAAGGTCCATGAAATTTCTTTTCCGAAGGTTGTCCCAAGTTAATATTTTATTTTGGCAAAGCAACGAGAGGAGGGTGGATATTTTTGGCCAGATGTGGGGGGGGCATACTTTGTGCTAGAGATGGTCCTTGACTTTATGATTTCTTATAATTATATGGTAAGCCTCCTATGATGTGAAGGTTCCTCTTGCTTCGTAACCCCATTTGATTATATCCTTCTTGTCAGAGTAGCGTATTTTCCTGTTTGAGAGCTCTGTTTCCAGGTGATTCTTGATGAGTTGCATGCCTTGCCTCATGATGTGGTCCGTGCTTATCCATTGCCTGTATCCTTGGGTATGAGGATGCCTCCAATGTTGATTCACCTTGAGCATTGGTTGCTCTACCCAATCCTAAAGATGGTGAGGTGTGATCATGTCCTTCAATTTGGGTCTTTGCTACCAAGAATCTTCCCAGAACCTTGCATTGTTCCCATTCCTAATTTCCCAGAAGTTGTGTTGTTGAATTGGATCCTTATGTTGTTTAGCTGCATTCTAGATTAGGGATCCTATGCCAACTTCTGTGAGCCTAATTAAGTCATATACTGTTCTATTATTGGCATATTTTGCTATCCAGAGAATAGCTCAGGGAGTATGTGGATCCGAGATCCATTTCCATCATATGCGTGCTCCCATGACTGTATTACTATGTTGAGGATCCCCAAACCCAGTACCCCCATAGTTTTTCGGAAGGAAAACTGTGTCCCATTTTACCAATTCCCATTTTTTCTTTTGTGCCATATTTCCCCACCGAAAGGCTCTTTGTAGATGTTTGATGGCCTTGAGTACCCTCTTAGGCACTGCCAAAACTAAGAAAAGATAAAGCGACATAGATTGCAATACCGCTTTGACTAGGATGAGACAGCTCACCATGTTGAGAGCTATGAAAGTCCATGAAGAGAGATGGGCTTCCAATTTTTCCAAGAGAAGATGCCAAGATGAGTGTTGTAAAGTAGTGTTCGTCATAGGAGCACCCAGGTATTTGGAGGGGAGAGCTACTATCGAGAAACCTAGGATTCTAGCAATTGAGGAGGGTTAAAGTAGGGGTATGAAAGAAAAAGATTTGGTATTTAACTTTGTTAATGCATGTTCCAGAGGCAGTCAAAAAATAAATTAATATGGATTTTAATTTGAGGGCTTCCTGGACCGAGGGGTGGCCAAACAACATGTTGTCATCTACAAATTGCTGATGAGTGAAGGTAGGGGTGCTGGGAAAGGAGAGGCCTCTCAACTGCTAGGAATGAAGGGCTTCTTTGATGTATCACCCGAGACCTTCCGTCATAATGACAAACAGAAAGGAGGAGAGGGGATCCCCTTGTCAGATGCCTCTGGAGGTGTGAAAGTGGGTGGAAGGGATCCCATTGATCAGGGTTGAGAAGGAGGTAGGAGTTATAAGACTCATAACCCACCTGACCCAAGGGGGGGGGGGGGGTGAAACCAAAGGCTAACAACATGTTTTGAATATATTTCCAACTTAAACTATCAAAAGCTTTAGAGAGATTGATTTTTAGGAGCATACATGCTTTTTTGAGCTACTTTAAAGAGTGGATGATCTCGTGAGTAAGTATAATGTCATCCGTGATTTGCTTGCCTTCCACATATCCAGATTTCTCCGGGGATATAATTAATGGAAGCAGTGGTTTTAGTCATGTAGAAGTAATTTTGGAGACAATTTTATATATGACATTACAAAGAGCGATAGGCCAAAATTTGTCTGGAGTCTGACAGAGTTCCTCCTTGGGGATAAGGGCAATGAAGGTTGCGTTCAAGGAGGGGAGCATCCATCTATTAGTTCTAGATTCCTCAACTACTTTCCATACCTCCTCCTTGATTAGATCCCAGAAGTTGTGGAAGAAATCGGATGTGAAGCCATCTAGGCCAGGCACTTTTCCTACTTTAAGTTGTCGCATGGTTGTCTCCACTTCCAGTAAGGTTATCGGCCTGAGAAGGATCTGATTTTGTTCCTCTGCTATGATCTTAGGGATATTCTTGGTGATTTTCTCTATAGCTGGCAACCGATCTGTCTGAGGTTTTGGTGGACCCGCTAAAAATCAGTGAGGATTCCTGTTCTATATCCTCATGTTTTTCCAGTCGTCCCCCTTGCTGATTTTGGATGTGAGTAATGTTGTTGTGCATTCTTCTCTGGATAGTAGTTTGATGAAAGAACTTTGTATCTCGTTCACCCTCTTTGAGCCATTTGACTCTGGACTTTTTCTTCCTAAGTATTTCCCCTTGCTTTGCTCTTGTTGAGGTTTGCATTTGTAGGTGCCTTTCTTGTTCTGCTAGAGCTTCAAATCTTCCTTCTGCAATGATTCTCTGTTGTAGTTTTCACATTTCTTGATCAAGAGTGCTTTGTGCTTGGAAAATGTTGCCAAAGGTAACTTGATTCCATTGTTTTATGTTGTTCTTGATATTTTTGAGTTTTTGTTGGAGCTGATACACTTTTGTGCCTTCCGGGGGTTTCAAGGTTTTCCAAACCTTATTAATCAAGTTGTGAAAATATGGATGTGTCAACCAGAAAGCTTCGAATCGAAAGGGTCTGCACGTACTATTTCCCAACCTTTACCATTGAAGAGAAATAGGCCAGTGATCTGAGCCTGAGAGTGGTAAAATTGATGCTGAGAAGTTCCCTCCAAGATGGATTGCATTGTCGGAAAGCAGGAATCGATCCAATCGAGAGGCAATTTGATGTGCACCTACTCGTTTGTTATTCCATGTGAATATTCCATTGTTGAACGACATATCTATGAGTCAGTTATCGTGGATGTAGTTTTTGAAGTGAGTACTTTCATTGTCCAGCTTGACCCATCCCCCTCTCTTTTCCTCTAATTTTGTTATCATATTAAAATCTCCTCATGTAATCCAAAGTGGATGAATTCTTTCAGAGTTGATCAAAGCTAAAGTATTTAGCATGTCTATTTTGTTTATTGCTTCCTGGGGGAAGTAGACATTGGTAATGTGTCCATGAACACTTGTCCCTATAATATGGAAGGTGGCTTGAATAAAATGTTTGATAGCAGGAATGTTAGAAAGTGTGATAGCTCTTGCATCCCATACAGTTGCTAGTCCTCCTGATGCTCCTACGTCATCTACTACAACAACTTTGCTACCTGGCCATGCTCTGGCAAAGGTTTGATCTAGCGTGGTAGAGTTACATTTGGTTTCCTACAACAAGAAGATTTGAGGTTTCTCCTGTTGATACATGTTTTTTATTAGTCTGTATTTTCCAGGGCTGTTGAGCCCTCTGATGCTCCAAGAGATGAGCTTCATGATGCACGGTTGGGCAGGGGATTGTAATACTTTGTAAGCTTGGAGTATCTTCCATATTCCACTAGTATCTCCCCAATGCGAATGGTTCTTTGAAGATCCGTTTTCCTTCCTCTTTTTTTGTTATCTTTAAAAATGCTTTTTCCATCCCATTGACTCCCACTTTGGATGCCTAGCGATCTTTGCTGCTGTGCCCTGGAGAGAATGACTTCTAAACTTTCCAACTGCCTTTCTGGGATCTTGTCATATTCTTTTTTCTTGCAAGCTTGTTCTAGTCCCAATATGTCAAGATCTCCAATTTCAAAGCTCCCTGACTCCTCTTCTATGTGCTGGGCTTCTTCTCATTCCACCTTTGTGTCCTCGACTACCGTGGTTTCCTGTTGCATGCTATCCACATCCATTCCTTGAGCATTCCATTTTGGGGACTTGCTAGAAGGGACAAATTTGAAATCTGTGGATGGCACAGATTTTTGGACCTTTTTTGAGCTTGAGGGAGTGGCCTGGGGAGGCATCTTAGGGATGTCTTCGAAATGGTCCAGGTTTTCGAAGTTGTTAAGCTCCAGCTGAATCAGGGTTTCAAAACTATTGCTAGTTGATGGCATGGATGCATTGGAAATAGGTTTTTTAAGGAAAGTAAAGGGTTTTTTGTGGTTCTTTTTGCAACTGGATACTTTAGTAAACCCATCCGAGTCAGGTTTGTCCACTATGGGAGGGGTCAAGGTTTTCAAATTTAAAGGACAATCTCGGAATAAATGGCCTAGGGCGTGGCATTTTCTGCAACGAAATGGAACATGCTCATAATATATTGACTGTATCCATTCAAAGTCAAGAAAGAGGCTTACCGTGTCCGAGAGAGCTTTGCTGAGGTGCATATAGACACATATTCGCGCATAGGAGGTGTAGCGCTTGAGTTTCATCTCCTCTGCAATTTTGATGAACTCCCCTAGACCATTCCCAATGTCTTGCTACGAGTTTTCATCCCAGTATTCCAAAGGGAGGGAGTAAAGGTAGATCCATACCGGTGCCCAGCTCAAATATTCTTTGTTCGGATTGAAATGCTCAATCCAATCTCTCAGGTATAGTCCTGCTGCATTGGAGAAGTATGGTCTGCCATAAAAAACCCTATTTCAGTCCTCCAGACAATTGAAAATTGTAGTGAAGAAACCCTTAGGCCCTAACTGCAGAGTAATGTGACCTTTCGGTTTCCATTTGGCAGCTATCCAGCCATGCAAAGCTTTCTCTGTGGGCCAAATTCCTATGAACTTTCCAATCAATGTGTGATCCTTCATGTACTGGATTTGAGAGTTAATTTGGTGACTTGGGAGCTCAATCTTAGGTCTATTAGTTCCTACAGGCTTGCAGGTTGCCGACGTCACTTTGGGTGCTTCATTCCTATTGGTATTCTTTAGCAGGATTTCGGGCTCTATTTCTATATCGTCTTGGTGTTCCTTCCTGACCTCTTCTACATGCCGCAGAATACTTTCTGCATCAGCGGGGGGAGGCATCGTAACCTCCCCCTGAGGGGGTTCCATCGCTGGCTGACTATTTCTTGCCATGTAGTGGTTGTCTTCTTGCTAAAGATTAATGGTTGATTATCTAAATCTATGCAGGTCTCTAACAAACCCTAATCTCTCATGATCCGCCTCCTCCGCTACTCGCAAGTCACCATAACCATTATTCATTATTTAATAATTATTATTATCAATATTTAGTCCTATTAGTATTTAATATTTTTCCATTATTATTAAGTCCAATTTAATAGTTATAAGTCTATTAGTATATAATATTAATATTTAAATAATTTAATCAGGATTGAAAATACATTTTTAACCATTATAACTATTAATATTATTAATATAATTATAATCACTTTAATGATATGTTAATATTTAATAATGTATTATTATTTGTTACATACTTTTATATTACTAAATGGAGTAATTATCCCCATTTTTAAGAGTTAAAATTATTTTGAATAAATAATAATATAATTAAAAATAATAAATTCTAAAATCTAATATATATTTTTCCATAATATTATTAACATGCACCACTTGCTATTTAAAAATGGAGTTGTCTATAATGTGACTTTTTGGAGATTCCAGTGGCGGAATCCGGTGGAAGAAATTGAGGTTAAATCTTGATTTATTGCAGTTAAAATGGTTTTTAAACTGCATATTTGGATTCAGCACCCTCTGAAGCTTTGATTGTGCAGAAACTAGCTATCAAACTTGCGATTCCAATAAATTGCTACCCAATTTTGACTCGAAAAACTTTCAAAAAATCACAATGTAGACAATTGCTTTAAAAATAATTGTCTCTTTCGATAAGTAATAATTGGCTTCAATTGCTCTCCTCATGGGCTCAAGTTGGTGCTATCTGGACAAGCAAGGCATACCATCTCCGTGCGCAAAATGGAAGCCCTTCCTGGACTATAGTCAGCGACAACGCTGGCTAATATTACATAGTAAAATCATATGTATCTTTTTGATGCAGTAATATAAAGATCAGCATTACATTAACTTTAATTAATAAGTAGATAATATATATGACAAAGTTATAATATAATGAGATTTTTAATTAATGATATTCAGTTTTATTATATTTTGGGTAGTATTAATTTGAGAATAAATTTTGTTGTTACAATAGTATGGGTTAATATAAAAATTTATCACTATCACATGCTCAAAATCTATAACTCGTTTATCAATCAAAATATTTTATTTTATTTT
>APFE030904340.1:2392-17653 GCA_000404065.3 Pinus taeda
ATCAGTGAAAAATGAATCCTAGGCATCTACTATGGTAGGTTATGCTCTCTGTAGCATGCCACTGCTCGTGCCACCCACCTCAAAAGGCGGTGCATCCTGGGTTCCACACCCACTGTATGAATTTGAGAAGCTATGGGGACCTCCTCAATCCCCTGGTAATCTGGCACTCCTGCCAGTAAGCCTTCAACGTTGTGCACCACAGTCTCCATCATGTCGCCTACTGAAGGAGCCAGGGCCAGGACCCCAGTGCCTTGTCCCTCTCTCCGTGCCTCCGGAGCCAGAACAAGGGGTCTCGTGGGTCCCACATCTGCATATCATAGCGTTTATCAGGACATGTACATGAAAAATTTAAAAACATTACAAAAGATAAAAAAAATAAAAAATCAAAAAGAGATCAAGTGTTTTACCTCCATCGTCCCATTGCTCTCCCGCAGGCAGTGGCATGTCGGGATCACCGCGGAAATCTATACCGGCATATGGCCAGTCCTCGACATAGATGACCTGACGATCCAACCACTCTCGGAAGAAAACACCCCATGACACTGAGCGGCTGCCACCTCCACGCAGCATGACCCAGGCCCATCGAGTGGCCCTCGTCTCCCGTGAACTGCTAGGCAGATCCACAACCATATCCTGCAGCTGTAAGGCCGGCACCCGCTCAAACATGAGTGGAAGTAAGAGCGACCCATAGCCGAAATGTTTCGACTCTCCGCGTCGACAGTTGCTCAGTTGCCTCTTCATGCTTGTCATCACCGCTGCTGCCCAGTTGAAAAAAGTGGGCTGTAGACACTCGAGAGCTAGCAATAGATGGGCCTTCGAGGCCTCGTGATTGGCCAAACTCCCTGCTGCCCGGGTCACCATGAAGAGTATGGTGCGAAGGACCATGTCACCATCACCCACTGATGGAATGCTTACCTTCCCACTCCGTGTTTTATGTGCCTCTGGACACACCCGAGCCATGAGCTGTTCAAGTGTCTCACCGCTGGGCCGTTGCCCCTCTAGGATGGGCATCACACCCCGGCGTGACAACCCAGTCAAAAAGTAAATGTCCGTGGAATCGAACTCGATATCAGGGCCTCGGATCGTGAATTTCCTGTCAACTGGGTTCCAAGCTTTGATCAAGAGCTCCAGAAGGTCCGGCTGTGCTCTCAGGCGTGGAGTGAGGAAAAATTTGAGAAATCTGCATGTCTGCATTGCATTTCGGCAACCCGCATTGGCATAAGCGGCTATATCTTCGTTATCGTGAGCCCTCTCTTGCCACACAAACGCCATTGCGTCCTGCATGACCACCAAAAAACATTAGAGTGCTAAGCATTGAAGTTTATCTGTTCAAAATCTTAAAAATCAAGTTTCGCGGCGCCAGCGCGACTGTTTCTAAAACAGTCGCGCTGATAATGGCGGCCCTTTGTTTTTTCCTTGGGTCAGCGTGGAAGCACACGGGTTTTCCGCGCTGACCCGGGAGGTGGTGTGTGTAATAATAATCGATCAGCACGGACTCGATGAGCGAATCCGCGCTGACCGAGAGCGCACCAACGCTCAAAGAATTCGGCCAAACGGCCAAATCCCATGGTGGGAATGCTTAAAAAAGGACTCAAAACGAAGCGCAGGGCAGGAGGAACCTACCTGGAACAAGCTGCCGGATGAATTGTGTTTGCACGGGGTGGAGTTCGCTCCGTCAACTTCACAGCTCCACAATGTTCTCCAAGGCTCAAAATGGTAACTATGGTAAAAAATGATTTTTACCCCCCTATTTATGGTAAAAAATTCTTAATTGACTTTATAAAAGTGGGTTTTTGTCATGTTTTACCATGGATTTAGTGCTAATGTCACTATGTTATGCCTTTATGCATGTTTTACTATGTTTTTTAACATATCGAACGGGTTTACGCGGGTGGTTTTCTTGTGCAGGTCCTTGGAACTGGCGAAGTCACAATGGTTTTATACGCACTTGGTCCCAAAAAATGTCATCTTTAAGCTCTTTTCCAACATAAAGCAAGAAAAGATAGCTGAGCCCCCTTTCAGCTCGTCAAAAGGAACGAGAGGCGGTCACTTTTAAAGCTCTTTTTTCGACCGTTTAAATTAACAAAGATCGCTGGGTGTTTTTCGTTTCGCACTCGTTATTGGCTCTAAAACGACGTACTTTTGACCGCTTTTTTACTTTTTTGGGTCAAAGTTACTATTTACAAAAATTACTCCTCGGTCGTAATGATCGGGCGGTTCTTTCGAGCATCGTTTTATACTTTTTCGGGCTCGAGAGACACAACTTTACGAAAAAGGACCCTCCCGGAGTTTTCTTTTCTGTTGTCTTTTCAGACTCTCTAAACAAGAAAAGGCGTCGAGTTCTTCCTTTGTCAGACTCGTTAAAACTTAATGACATCGGACTCCGTCGAAATGACGCTCCTCAAGCATATGCTATCCCCGTCAAGCTTGTCATCCAAAAATAATCGGGGTACTCGCCAGAAATAGTGGGGGAAATAAAGGAATCATAATCGTCGTCATCGACAGTATGTCGCTCTTGAACATGGCACTGTTTGCATTTGTGTCTAGGTGGGGACATCTCATCTCATTTCACATTTGCCTCCATGGGTTTGGGTTATCCTATTTGACCGTTCATCTACTCATTGCCCTGTTGTCATGACCTCTGATCATTTGACCTCAAATGCTACCAAATTCGTCGTTGTGCCGCCGATATGTTCAAGAGAAGTTGGCCTCTGTAAGTATAACCTCCCTCTGATATTTCACACAAAACATATTGTCTCTTTCCGTCTCGTGTCGATGATGTGGGAAACATTATGGCCCACCTTCGATAAACATCACTTCCTGTCGACTTCAGCTCATTATCCAGGAAAGTGACCTAGAGACTCCCTTCCGGTACCTTGGAGCCTGCATGCCTCAATGGCAGGTTCTTCGCATTCAACGCGAGGTTTTCATCATTGGCCTCCGATCGGATGACTCTACAGGTGTTCGACACTGGCTCATTTATTCGCACGTCGTGGATTGTACCTATAGTACCTTGAGGACCGTCGTCATTATTGGTGACCCCTCTCGCTTCTGTTAACAGCTTTCATCATTGGCTGGTAATCAGACGATGTTCAAGCATGTTCGACCTCAACTCCTGTATTCACATGTTTGGAATTGTACTTTTCTCGGGTTTGGATGGAGTGCAAGATCGTGGTTCTAGTCCATTGTGGGCCAGGTTGCGATTTTGTGGATCATTATTACATGACTCATTGATGGATGGCCACGCCCATACCTGAGTGTTTTAGGATGGCTGCGACCATACCTCTTATTATCATGGTCTCTTCAGCTGGGTGGCTACGTCCATACTACAGACCTTCTTCGTATGTCTTTTGGATGGCTGTGCGCATGCCTAGACTACATGTAATTGAAATATCAGTTGTGTCTACGCGCACGTTCTTCCTGGTGGTGTTTCGGTTCAGCAGTTTTGTAAAGCATTTCACCCCTCCCACTCTCTCAGGCTTCATGCTTTAGGGGGCATCTGTTACACAGTAATTTGTCACTGTCTCCTTGTCAGTCTCCCTACTGTGTCATGAAATCAAATCCATCATGCTCATGCTCTCTGAATTGGCCAAATAACCCTTTATGCTAAAGTTTATTTGATCATCGCGACTGTTATTGAAATAACCGCGCTGACTGGCGGCTTCTAGTGCAACTGATGCGCTGCCAACGCGGAAGCACACGGGTTTTCCGCGCTGGTCGAATTTCATACCCAACGCATCCTCTGTTTGTATTAAATCGCACTGACATAGCTCCCCCCGTTACTGAGATGCGACGTCAGCGCGCCAGTCCAGTTATTCACCCGCGCTGATCCTGTTTAGGCGAATTTGTTCTAACAGCCAGCCTTCCAGATGACTCCAGACCTGGTTGTTGGCCTTGTGAATGTCACCCTCCCTTCTATGGCATGTCTATTCATCATATGAGCCACCTTTCTTGGAGATAAGCTCATCCTTCAACCATTCATGGAGACTCCTTCTCCTATATAAACCTCCACCATTGCCATGAGCAGCGAGTTTTTGGATATACTTTTTGACAGAAGGGAATTCATAGTGTTTTAGTGCTGCTCTTAATAGGCAGTTGGTGTGTTAAAGTGTGGATTGCTAGAAAGCTTAAGGAAGGTTGTGAAGTCTTGTTGCCTTGTGTGAGAGAGAGAGTTGTTTGTCTTGGGAGATCTACCTCCAAGGGCGAATGCTTATGAGACTTGCTGGCTGGACCCTCTTGAGAAGGACTCAGTGTCAGAACATTGGTTGTACCTTTCTCTTTTTTGATTAATAAAAGATAGATGACTACTGTTATGGTTCCATTCTCATTTGTCTTGTAATGGTTAATGTGAATTACATCCTTTCTGACTGATGTATAGTTGCTTTTACTAGATTTCACGCTTTTGTTTGTTTTCTCTTTGCATGTGCAGGTGTCCATCCACGAGGATAGTGGAGGATCGTAACCGACCAGAGCAAAGGAGTGAGAGCGGCATCTATTCATCAAACAATAGCGCTGGAATCCAAGTAGGTGTTCATTACCCACTTTTTAATTGCAACTAGGAGCTTGCATAGTAGCATTGATTGATTGTTGCTAGACCCGTTATGGGCTAGTAGGGATCGCCTCTATCCGTAGAGGGGATTTACCACACCAACAACGTGTAAAACCTCTAATTGCGATAATATTGTGAACCCGATGGATTCATTAAAAACAATTCATTGAATATCTCATCCGCTCCATCAAAAGACAGAGCATGTGCACACTTGTAAAACCTCTGATTTTTATGAAGTTGCGATTGGGGGATTAAAGGAATGACTCGATTCTCATGAAATTGCGATTGCGGGATTAAAGGTGATGGCGTGTCTTGTGGAACCTCCATGTGGGTATAGAAACTCTTATATGGTTTCCATGAATAATCAAGTCTATGGATAAAAGAATCTTCGATATATATTTTTAATATACAAGTCGGCCTCCCTCCAATAGACGTGTCCTTTGGTCATTGGTGAAACTCGTATAAAAACGAGTTAAAACACTTCAGTTATGAGTATCTGTCTGGGCATAAAAATAGAGCATAAAGAAGTTCACAACTTGTGAACTTGAAGAGATAGAGGAAGCCGAAGGAACAATAGAAAGAAAGCCAAAGGTCGAGCGAACGAAAGTGGAAGTCGAAGATCGAGTGAGTGAATAAGGAAGCCGAAAGGTCTAGCAGAAGAAGGAAGCTGAAGGTCGAACATTCTGTTGACTGAGTTATTTATTGAAAAGCTCGGACCTGTGTTTATAGTGATTGAGATAACAGTTCAAAAGGATGCCTCTGCGGATCTAAGAATATTATCTGAGTATGAACAGGGTTGTTTTTAATTGAACGCACAATATGAAACTGTGACAATCACTCCTCTAAAGTAGTCACCCCTGAAGTAGTTACTCCTAAAGCAGTCACTCCTGAAGCATTTACTGTGACAGTGAGAACAAAGGCTTGAAACAGAGAGTTGTTTTTGTGCATAGCTTAGTGCAGTTCATTATAGACACATTGAAGTCGTGTGAAGACTATTGTAGATCATGATGGCTATTTGAAATCATCATGAGGTAACTTTGCAAACTCTGTTTGGGAAATATGAAGAATTTTGAAGACTCCTTCATATGAAGACATGTTGTCATTGATGTAGCAGTGAAGCTGTAGATTGACAGAACACAGTGAAGAATATTTTGAGAGAAGTGTAATACAATCAAAACATTTCTTGACAAATAAAAACCAGAGGGTTGGAGCCCTTGGGGTTGGTGCCTCAGAATTGGAAGCATTGGTGTCCTTGGAGTTGGTGCTCCTAAATCCAAGGTTGGTGCCTTGACAAGATAGGGTTGGATCCCTTAGGGTTGGTGCCTTGACAAGATAGGGTCGGAGCCATTGGGGTTGGTGCCTCAGAATTGGAAGGATTGGTGTCCTTGGAGTTGGTGCTCCTTAATCCAAGGTTGGTGCCTTGAGAATATAGGGTTTGTGCCCTAGAGTTTGGAGCCTCACAAAATACCAAGTTGGTGCTTGGCAACAGGTTGGAGCCTTATATATATTGTACCTGATTTATTCTAAAGATTATATTAATAAAAGCATTTATTCTTATTGTTCATTTTTTGTTCTAAATATATATGATTTAATTGGTAAAAATAACAATTGAAAAGGAATACTGATTCACCCCCCCTCTCAGTATTTCCAGCATGATCATGCATGCAAATGGTGAATGACAGATTCAGAAAATGGAACAACATGCATGTGGGTGAAGCGAGTCGCCGAATCGGCGACTGTTTGCGAAAAACAGTTCATGCATGCAACAACAGTGAGTTGTTGACGGAAATTGAAATGGTGCTAGGACAAGCTAATATACATGTAAACAATAACAATCATTCAAAGAAATAAAGAAAACAATACTCATACAAGAGAAAACAAAAAAAGCGACATAAATGCAACACAAGGTATGGGAAACAGGCTCACCCCAAAACAACTGAGTCGAATGTGCCGACTGCTCCTAGATGTGATGTGGGATGTTAGAGTTGCAAGGTTGATGTGAGGAATGAGTTCTGTAACGTCCAGTTGATGAGTTTTGATAACATCGAGGTTGTGACGTGCATGCCACAAATTTAGGGGAAGTGACACTTGGTGGGAGGTTTCTGAATTGGTCCTTGCATGTAACATCCAACTGCTAAACATAGATCCCTGAAACAAGGGATGCCTTTACGTACTGCCTTGGGAGAAGCAACCCATGCATGCAAGTAAATTTTGCCCGATCTCGGAAGGAACCGGTCAACTCAGCTACACATGAAAGAGGTTGTTCGACTGCTTGAAGGAAATCTGCATTTCTCGCTGGGAGCTGAGCTGATTTCCTAGGAGATTTACGTAATTTCTGGGCAGAGCAGCTGACTACTGCCCAGATTTGTGCAAATTCTGGGCTGAGCAACCCTGATGGGGAAAATTGCGCAATTCGAGTTGGGAGTGTTGACTGGGAGGATTGTGGAATCCTAGAGTCCAGCAAGTTGCTAGATAGGATTGTGCAAGTTCTAGAGAGAAGGTTGGTTGCCCTTGAGAAATGTGCAATTTGCTAGGGGAAGTTGTTCAACCTGCAGCTGGACAAAGTTCGGGTGAACAACGAGTGAGGGGAGTGCATCGGGTTGTGATCTACAAGTTGCCTTCGTGCAATAAAAACACTAAAGCTTGTGAACTTGATGAAGCAAGGCAAGTTGCTGTGAAGGTTGGAAGGGAGGCTCCAAAACAAAGTTAAGGAAAAATTTTGGAGGGTGGTTGTAGCCGCTACAACAAGATGACCACCAACACTGGAACGCTTAGTGCAGTTCCCGAAACTCTTCTAAGTTTGTCTAGAAGCTGAAGTCTTCTGCTGGAGGAAGTGCTCCCAATTTTTTGTGAAAAGGGAGACCTTTGGGTCTCAAATTGGAATGCTTTGTGTAATTCTCAGAACTCTTCCAAATCTAGCAAGAAGCTAAATTCTTCTGCTAGAGGAAGTGCTCCTTAATGCTTTGAAGAGGTAGACCATCAACCTGGAAAATGGAGGTCTTCAACCTGTGGAAAGGGGAGAACCTCAACTTGAAAAGAGAGGCCCCAACTTGCGGTGGTTAAGGAAGGCTACTGACCAAAGACATGCTCAAGGGATTCTGTGCCTGGCTACAAATCTAAATTTGGGTATGACTATATCTGGCTATAGGCTCAAGCAACAGGTTTAGGCTGTGGCTCAAGCTCGCTTGATGTATCTTTGAAATTTGTAGATGATCATCAATTCCCCCTTGTTAGATACAAGGCGGGAGATGAAGAAAACTCAACTGTAAGACTTTTCAAAACTCAAGAAAAAATTGTATGATATGAGCGAAATATCTTCTTCGCTGTTGAAGCCCATTGCCAAGAAGTGATCCATCCAAGGTGAATCTTCGTTCTTGCATGAGGCTTGTTTTTGAAGCAGTTGTTTGAATGATGAGTGTGTTGACCAAAATGCTTACAAGGATGAAGATCAAAACAATGATCTTTCACATGGTCAACTCTGCCACAATGTTGACATTTCACAATTTGTGGTGAATTTGGATGATGAGTAGGATTTGGAAGAGGTGAAGATGAACCGTCATGTAGAAACCCATCACTATGAAATTGGACGGGCTTGGAATAGTTTGGAGTGTGAAGAGAAACCTTCTTGTCATATCTAAGTCTGGTTTTGTTTATGTTGTTGATAATCTCTTCCCAAGGTCTGATGATGGGCTTCAGAGGTACAACCCAAACTTCTACATCTTTATGCAAGTCTGCTCTTGAGATAGGCTTATTGATTTGATCAATTTCTAGTTGTTGATGGGAGTCTATCTCAATCTTAGAGATGATTTTTCTAAACTAAAACAAGTTAAGAATGATGACTATGCCGTTGTAACTCATCTTGTTGTAATTGTGACTCAAGTTGCAAAAAATTCAACCTTTTCTTGTGCATTTTGCAGATATATTCTAATGTTAGAAAGAGTGTCCTTGTTGATATTAATTGTGGTTTCAACAATAAATATGATTAGAGTTCTCAATAAATCTAATAAATTGTCAATTTTAGCTATTTAAAAAAGAACTATTTGCTGATAATGGCAATGATTCCATAGAGATTTCAATTTCTAAAGCAACCAAAGCCTTACTATCTTCCTTTTGTGTTTGTAATTTTCAACATTCTTGATACCCTTATATTAAAAATTACAAATCCATTGTAATATGCACAAACTTCTATGCCAACACTTCAATACACTATGTCAACTTTAATGTGTGCATATACCCAATTAATATGAAATTAACATCTCGTCACATATAATATACCATTGCATATAATATACTATCACCTATGAAATAAACCATGACATTCAATTCCATACACACATTATGCAGTAGCCAATATAACACAAAGCAATTTAACACCCTTCACCAATGCATATCAAAAAACTTATATGCCATTCATCAATGCTTTAACACGGTCTTCAAGAAAGGATCTCAACGCACAACATTCAATTTTTAATCAATGCAACACCACTTCAATGTAGATAGCATACATAACATACTAGGGGTTTAGTCAACATAGAACCAGAAATATGACCATAATATATCCCCATATCGTTCAATGCACATTTGACTCTTATGCATCTCTATGCTTGCCAATGTTCAAGGCTCTATGCTAGCTGCAATGGTATGATAGGCCCATGTTGCTGGCTCCACTCTACATGCTCCATGTAGGAAGACCAAACGCTACAAGTTCTTCACACGTCCCATGCAACAAGACAAAAACTCAATGATTCATAGATCACGCTGGCCTATAATCTACAACTCTTCCTTACTCCTTCAAATAACACTTCAAGAGTATCTTCTAGAAACGTTTTTCAATGGAATAACACTGGTAGAGCTCGTATCCTCAATCATACTCTTGATGTTTTGAGATTCAAAACACCACGACATCACTAACATAAAAAAAATTTCGTCATTTGAGCTCTTCAAACATGCCTTACATTCAACTGTGAACATGAAAATGGAGGTGGAAGGTTCACATAAGGGGGAGGCCTCTCAAGCGACGTTGAAATGGAAGAATCACAAAAAAGTCTTCCCGACTTACTGTGACGTGAAGCATGAGAGTTTTGAAAGGGTACTTGTCAAAAGAACTGGTACAACTCTGGTCGAAATAATTAACACAACCTTTTAAGCTTGGATGGAAGCCACCAAAATCAAGAAGCCACCAAAATCAAGTTCATATCCACCACGACATCTCAATAATACACTTTCAAAATATATCCGTCCTTTCCAAAAGAATGTAGTGAATTTACTGAGCTCTATCCTATAGAGTCGTCCAAATATGCTTCTCTTCTATAGAGTTGCCAAGCCAAGAAAGCGCTAAGAAAAAATATATTAACTGTGCATGTGCCTACAAAGATAGTGTGTGAACACGAACAATGGGTTTCAGATGCTACTACTTTTGGTGCAGTTGGGAAATCTCCCAACGCTGGTAACGACTATGCCAACCCAAGTTATGTTCAGGGCTGATTCGAACATGCCAGGGAAATACCAAGGCATTATTAAATGGCGCTATATAATGTCAGATTTGATAAGGTAGTTACAATGGGCTCTTAGAAATTGGGACAGGAGTGTTTCTATCAAGCAATGTGTATTTAACTAAGTTGTCCACAACACATTACACAAATTTTATCGGTTGGCCACAACCCATTACTGGAGAGTCTGATATGTTAGAGTCTATCGTAGGAAGGGAGTGGTTTTGGTAAAAAAACTAAAAGGAAATTCTACTGTAGATGGAGAAGAGTATATTCTTTAGGCTGTGTATAGGGAGCTTGTTGGGATGATACCGCTCATGTCTACAAAGGCCACAAAAACCAATGGCTCAAATTGGAGCAAGGATAGAATTTGCTCGCTCTGATACCATGTTAAATACACACAAATGGAAACGAGATATGAAAGAATAAGTGTTAATTGCATTTATTATTCACAATGATATACATTTGTACATTTTACATAACTATTGGATTCATCTTTCAAGGTCTCTTGGACTCCAATCATTGTTCAACTTCCACACAATAACCCTTAGCAAACTAGGTTTCCAACAACATGTATCCATATGGTCATACCAAATGATAAAATAAACATTCCGTACATGTAAAATGGAACATTGAGGCCAACAATTAAATGAGTTGACCCTTGATCAAAATCTATTTTGATTGAGTAGAATTTATATAAATGAATGAATTTAACATGTGAAATTATTTATGGCAGCTATGAAACAAATAATAACTATGAAGATCTTCAAGGCATTATGGTTGAAGATATAAATTTAAGCATACTATAAAGCCTTAATAAAACTTGCCATTATGCCAAGATTAGAATTAATTTGCTATCCTTAAACTAGAATTTAAGCTATGGAGAAATTGAAGTGAATTTAAACTAGATAGGTGACATTCAATGCAAAATAATTTGGTACACTTATAGTCTATTTTGACATACCAACAATTTCAAATGTGTAGGTTTTCATAGCTAGATAAGATGATGCTCAAAATTTTTGGAAGTAAATTGTGTATGAATTTATGAAGCATTCATAAACTTAAACATTTCATAACTTTGCACACAAATAACTTTGTACTTCCAAAAAGTTTAAGCAATACCATAGATTGTTAAAACATTATTTAAGCGAAGTTTCCAAATAAATGTGTTAAAAACCTCCTAAACAATAACAATCTAGCAAATGTAAATGGTATTCAAAGTGAATCACTGAACTTCGCAAGTAGGTTATTTAGAGTGTTTTTAGATTACTTTAATGTGTAAGGTGCATTGGTGTAGTTTTGAAACAAAACATTGCAAAAAGATACACACTTAAGCATGAAAGCCAAAAAAGATTAATGTTGCATTTAATGTGATTTGTTAAATATGATCTGAAAGGGATCATTATATAATTAGTCTTCGTAGTGTTTTATGGGTGGAAAAGCTTGTGGGGTCTTGTTGAAGCCCTGAAAATCAGGTCTACGACAAGGGGGATACCCACCTTGTCCGGACCTTAAAAGCAACTCCTTTTTTGTTTGGGATGATGGGTCCGACTGGGGATAATTGGACCAGTTTCCCAATTTGTGTGTGATGATGAGAATTGATATTTCATTTCCTAAAGATTTCTAAGTAAAATGATTTTTATCTAAGTCTAATTTAAAACATGCAATTTTATTCTAATGAACAGAAATATCTAATTATAAAACTAATCCGGGATTTAACTTTTCATTTATGCGATCTAAAATAATTTCTAACAACAATTGGTAATAAAGATCATTCAATCGCTACTAGAAAAGAATTTGTTCAAAATAAATTGCTTCGTATAAGAAATTAGCCGAAACAATTGTGAGAAGCGCATCGCATCATAAGTCATTCATACATTAAAACACAAATAGAATAGTCACCACCGTACAAAAGTGCCAAATGATAACTCAAACATTCAAGCCTTCATATATAAATAACTGAACATAAAATATTACAAGTTGACACAAGCAAAAATCATTAAGAGATAAAGTACCATTGATAACAAGTTCTACTCATGAGCTTCAACAATATAGATTTATCTCCTTCTAATTCAATATCTACTAAGAGTACAAAAGTGCATTTTAGTAGCAGACATTAAACACAGATATCAATAAATCTCGTTCCATTCATTCATCAAAACCTCCTCGGAGGGTGCAAAAGTGCATGTTCTGAGGAAATGTTTTTGACAAATTTTAGGACCCCTCTCTAAATGCATGAGAGGGGTTTAAATACTACTAACTAAATAATAAAAATAGTTTATTACAAAAATATAGGAGGAGGTTTAAATGACCATCCTCATCTAAGGCAAAAATAAATAAAAAATAAAACTAAAATTGTATTTGGAAATTAACTGTCTATGTATCTGTTCTCTGAGATTGCAAGCATTCAACATCGGCTTAAGGAGCTTCGGTTGGACGACCTCCGATTTTAGTTGTCCTACGAAAACAGAATCGGCAAGTGCTAGTGCTATCTTCTCGGCAGAGCTTGCAAGGCATTTGAGAGTCATACATTTACTGTGCGGTTTAACTGTTGACACCTAATCCTCAGTGATTGGGGAACTGAATGTGAACAGTCATCGAGAAGATGAACTGAACAATCACATTCTTGTATATATTAGATAGCTGGTTAAACGAATAAATGTATTAGTTTGTCTGGAGTTACTCCTGGCCTGACATGGTATCAGAGCACAGGTCCCAGGTTCTATTTTTAACCTTGTAACTCCTGCTTGCCTTCTGTCCCACATCTGATGCTGAGTGAAATGCCTGGCCTGCATGCTGTCTACGCTGCTGGTGATCCGCTACTGAGAAAAACGCTTGCCTGCCTGCGTCGAAGCTGCATACCTAATTTCTGAAAGTGTGTAAGGCGTACACTCCTCCGCTGGCGCTGTCTGCTGTACCTGACTCCTCTGCTGGCGCTGTCTGCTATGGTAACGCGTACAGTCCGCTCTTCATCGAATTTGGTAAGTCGAACCTGCAATCTCCGAATTTGGTTACTCTTGCTCCTTCTTGTGCTGGAAGATCAGCGGACTGTGTTGCAAATCTGTGTGTAAAAGCAAGCCCACGTTTTTTTTTGGGGCGATCCATTGCCCTGAAAATACCCGCCTACCTTGGGTTTCGACCCCGTGATTGTTTGGAAGGTCATTGTGTTTGAATGCTCTGAGAGCCCATGGTATCAAAGCGTTGCTTTTTTATGAGCGTTGATAGGAGCGTTGCTTTTTCTACGAGCGTTGATATTGTTTACTAATACACTTGATCTGCAAGCAACAATAGTTCGGATCCTCTATGCATTTCAGCATATACCCCGTCCCGCTGAGGAGAAAAGAAAATCTGCATAAAAACTGAATAATCTGATTGTAAATTGTATAATGCAGAGATGCTTGGTATGAACCCTGTTCCTATTCATATAGCTCAGAACGGTTGGTATAAACACTGAACGGTTCATATAGCTCAGAACGGTCCTCTTTCTCCAGCCACGCCTCACATATGTCATCAACTGGTTGACCTGTGACCTTAGTTAAAGGATCATCCGTGGCAGCAGAACTATTCAATGGAGCAAAATAAAGACCGGCACGGCCCGATACATTGGTTTTTCTAGAGGGTTGCCTCCGTTCATCGAAATTTGCTTTCCAGGTAGTTAAAATTGAGGATTGCTTTCCGAGGTCCAGATTACCGAGAAAGAGAATTCTCCAAAACCCCGCTGCTAGTACCAGAAACAGTAACCATCTAGTCCATCTCGTCGCTGATCTGGATTCTCCACTGCCTGCCATTTTCTCTTCCCCTCTTTCTAGGGGAAGAAAAAGATCAAGAGATGGGTTATACCTGTGTTCTGTAATAGTTCTGTAAATGAATGTCCTAATGTCATTTAGTGAATTATAAATTGAATTCCAACAATATTCATTCTGATAGTTGCTGAATACTGTCGAGAGTTGCTGAATATATATTCATTTCAATGATCAATAATGGCGTAGCAGAATTTTGAAAGATTTTGAATATATTTCCATATCAAAATCATTTTTTTAAGCAGCGGAAGTTTTTTAAGAACAAATTTTTTTTCTCGCCATCAGAAGTATTAATATATCAGCAAAAGTTTTGTACATCAGCAGAAGTAACTTTTTACAGAATGCATTCAATCATCTCTATGATAGGAATAGTTCAAACTGGCAAGGAGAACTATCCTGACTAGTCCCGGATGGTACAACGCACCCTCATTTTCAATGAGCTGTGGAAAGGAGTGTGTGTCGGAGAAGGAGACAGTGACCCAGAAAAGCCTACATCAAACAAAGAGCTCGCCATCTGGGAAAACAAGAACAACAAAGCATATACATTAATCGCAACATCTGTAAATAAGGAGGTGAGTCGCCACATTTCATCATATTCAATTGCCTTTGAAGCTTTACAAAAGCTAAAAGAACTCTATGACTCACATTCTGCACTTGAAGTCGTCCAACTTATGATTAAACTCTTCACTCTTAAACTGCAAAATAATGATCCTCTTGCTCTTGCATCTGAAATAAAGTCTATAATGCATGATATCAAATCCACTAAAGTTGAGCTGGATATCTCTCTTATTGCTTTTCTCAAGGCAATTTATCCTACATACTCCAATTATCTTGAGTCTTTGCAAGCAAATGGAAATCTCAAAGATATAACCTTTGACTCTCTTGTGAAAAAGTTTGCTAAAAGAGAAAAAGCCTTTGGAAAGAAGACAGTCCCTGAATCTTCAGAAGAGACTGTATGTCTGGCTAATAAAGAAAAATATCCTGCTCAAGATTCTACAAGAGGAAGAGGTGGACGAAGAGGAAGAGGAAGATACTTCAGAGGCAGGGGGAGCAGACATTCTCAAGGAGAAAAGGTAGATTTACATTGTATTCATTGCAAAAGAAATGGATCACATGATGCCTCTACATGCAAGCTACCATGGGACAAAATTGAGCAGAGAAGAAACCAACAGAAAGGTAAAACTGATGATACAGACAAAGGTAAAGCACCTGAATCCGCTCACTATGTTGAGGCACCATGTAACATTGGAGTAAATGAAGATTTGTTTAACACTTCACTTGCTTCCTGGAAAAATGACTGGCTGCTTGATTCAGGAGCAACCTGTCATATGACTCATAGAAAAGACTTTTTTGAAGATTTCACTGACAATGTTGATGGAGTAGTTTACTTTGCAAATCAGTCAAAAATCAAGCCATCAGGGCT